>JAVJIF010012874.1:0-160249 GCA_038442645.1 Agave tequilana
AAACTCAAATACAAGGAATCATAAAAATACTTCAAAAAGTCAAAATCATATAAACTCATATGGAACCAAACCATATGAACTCATATTTCCACATAAAAACTCATTCTCCCCCTTTTTGTCATACATCAAAAAGGGATAAGATAAACATTTTTATTCAATAACACAAACATTAAGTTCACCACAAATGAAGGAAAATCTAGCAAAATCAGTGGTTTAGTGAAAATATCGACAAGTTGCAAATCCGTGGATATTCAATATCTATATCACCTTTCTCAAATGATCTCTAAGAAGTGATATCCAATCTCAATGTGCTTTGTCTTACTATGTTGATTTGCATTCTTAGTCATATGTATAGTTCTATTATCTCACAAAATTTTTATATGGTTATAATGCAAATCATAATCAAGGAGAGTATGTTTCTTCCAAAGGACTTGTGCACAACAAGCCCCCGCGGCAACATACTCCGCCTCAGCAGTTGAGAGAGCTACGGAATTTTGTTTCCTATAGGACCATGAAACAAGACAATTACCAAGAAATTGACATGTTCCACTAGTACTCTTTCTATCTACTCTACAACCCACATAGTCGGCATCTGAATAACTCGTCATTGAGAAATCTCTGATTTTCGGATACCAAAGACCTATTCAATTGTTCCCTTAATATAATGAATAATGCGTTTTAACCGCAATAAGATGGGACTCTTTAGGACACGATTGGAATCTAGCACAAAGACACACACTAAACATGATGTCCAGCCTACTTGCCGTCAAATACAACAAACTTCCTATCATGCTTCTATATAACTTAATATCAACACATTTACCTTGGTCATCCTTATCAAGCTTGGTTGTAGTTGCAATGGGAGTGTTGCAAACTTTTGAGCCTTCAAGTCCAAACTTCTTTACGAGTTCCTTTGCATACTTGGCTTGACATATGAAATTCCCATCTTGCAATTGCTTGATTTGGAGTCCAAGAAAGAAATTTAATTCACCCATGGAAGACATTTCAAACTCACATTGGCATAACCTTTCAAATTCTTTGCATAAAACTCATTAGTAGAACCAAAAATTATATCATCCACATAAATTTGCACAATTAAAATGTCATTATCAACATTTTTAGTGAATAATGTTGTGTCTACTTTGCCTTTAACAAAATCATTTGAAATGAGAAAACTAGAAAGCCTTTCATACCAAACTCTTGGAGCTTGTTTCAATCCATACAAAGCTTTATCAAGTTTAAAAACAAAATTGGGATGAACATGATCAACAAAACCGGGAGGTTGTTCAATATAAACTTCTTCATTTATAAAACCATTCAAAAATGCACTTTTCACATCATTTGAAAAAGTTTAAAATTTTTAAAAGATGCAAAAGCTAGTGTCATCCGTATGGCTTCAAGCCGTGCTACGGGTGCAAAGCTCTCCTCAAAGTCAATTCCCTCAACTTGAGTGTAACCTTGGGCCACTAACCTAACTTTATTCCTAATAACATTTTTAGACTCATCCATCTTGTTCCTAAAGATCCACTTAGTACCAATTATTGGTCTATCGTGAGGCCTAGGAACAAGGTGTCAAACTTGGTTGTGCTCAAATTGATTGAGTTCCTCTTGCATGGCTAGCAACCAATATGATTCCCCCTCGGCTTCGAGGATGTTTTTGGGTTCAAAGTGAGAAATGAATGCAAAGTTACCACATAAGTCATGGAGTTTGGAGCGAGTTGTTACCCCTTTAAGACATCACCTAAAATGAGTTCCTTGGGGTGATTTGTAGCGTATCTCCAATCTTTAGAAGCGGTTGAGGGCTTTCCTCTTTATCCTCTTAAACATCACCAATGGGTTCTTACTTTTCTTCTTGAGTGGGTAAGTCCTTCAAGGATAGTCTCTCCACGTCTTCACCTAATGGTCAATCTCTACAACATTCTCAACAACCACATTAGATTCTTCAAATTTAACATGCATGATTCTTCAATGGTAAGGGAAGATCTATTGAATACTCTATAACTTTACTAGTAGTAGAGTATCCAACAAAGATAGCTTAATAAGCCTTAGCATCAAATTTACCCAAGTTATCTCTAGTATTCAAAACAAAATACTTGCATCCAAAGACTTTGAAATATGCAACATTAGGTTTTCTAGAATGATACATTTCAAATAATGTTTTGGAAGAATTTTTTACACAAATAAATACGATTTGATATATAGCATGCGGTGTTTACGGGCCTCGGCCTATAGATATTGAGGGAGGTCATATTCACTTATCATGGTCCTAACCATCTCTTAAAGTGTTCTATTCTTTCTTTCTACAACTCCATTTTGTTGTGGAGTTCTAGGACATGACATTTCATGCTTGATTCCCTTTCATCACAATAAGTCATGAAGAGTTGGTTAACAAACTCACCACCTCTATCACTCCTTATTTTCAAAATCAAAAAACCTTTTTCTTTTTCAACCCATTTTCGAAAAATCTTGAAATGAGAAAAAGTTTGATCTTTGTGTTCCAAAGAAAATCCAAGTGAAACGGAAAAAATCATCAACTAAAACAAATGCAAATCTACTACCATTTAAGCTTTTAGTTTAGTTGGTCCAAAAAGATCCATATAAATTAATTCTAATGGCCTAGTTGACAAGATATCCTTGATTGGTTTGAAGGAAGACTTGGTTTGTTTTCCAAGTTGGCACGCACGACAAATGTGGTCTTTCTCAAACTTCAAGTAAGGAATACCCTTCACCAATTCCTTAGAATTAATCCTAGCAAGATGGTCAAAGATGCATGTCCTAATCTTCTATGCCAAAGCCAAGATTTTCATCAAAAGCATTCAAGCATTTAGTAGAACAATCTAAATTAAGCATGTAATGATATAAACATATTATCACGAAATTCGTTGAGAATACAATCATTGATTTTACAATCAAAAATCTTGCAAGAAGAATCATCAAAAATAATTTTAAGTCCACGGTCACAAAGTTGACTAATGCTAAGCAAGTTATGTTTCAACCATCAACAAGAACAACATTTTCTATAATAGGAGATGCACCAATTAAATTTTACCTATACCGATGATAGTGCCCTTGGAGTCATCTCCGAAGGTGATGGTGCCGCCTTCAACGTACCTTGATAGGGTTGTAAAGTTTGTTGATATCCCATGTCATGTGTCTGGAACAACCACTATCAAGTACCACCGCTCCTTACGTCTTGGAGTCTTGGTGTGTACCTACATCAAATAATTTAGGACTTGATTTTGGTACCCACATTTTCTTGGGTCCTAAAGAGTTAGTGTCATGAACTCATACAAGATTGTTTGTTCTATTTATTTAGTCATAACAAAACTTAGCTAAATGTCCATTCTTACCACAATAAGTACATCTATAAACTCTACCATATTTAAATGCATAGTGAGTGTTTGACTGTGAGCATGTGTGGATTTAGCATGAGTGTTATGTGGAGTGTGTGACATGAATAGCATGAGTATTTTTTATATGAGAATCTTTAGCATGAGAAGTGTGCTTCTTAGAAAACATATCCTCAAGTTTCTTAGTATTAAAAGCACAATCCTTCAAAACTTTTTCAAAATCAACAATTCTAGTTTTTAATAAAGAAATTTCTTTTTCATCAATCTTAGGAAATTTTGCTTTACAAGTAACTTTGTAAGCATTAAATTCTTTTTGAGTAGAAAACAAATTAGAAGAAATTTCATCCCTTTGTTTTGAAACAATAGCAAGTTGATTTTTAAGAAAAACAACTTCCTTTTCCATTTTGAACATTCTACCTTTTTAACATCATAGGTTTCCCTCCGAAAGTTCAACAAAAGCATGTACAAGCATTTCTTTACTCAATTCATCTTCTTCATCAAGAAGTTGAGTGGTTACCTTGGGTGTGTTTGCCATGAAACACATGTTCGCCGTGTCTACCTCATCTTCGGACTCGCTTTCCGAATCCAAGTGGCTTTGTAAGCTTTCTTTTCCACCGGCTTCTTTTGCTTAAAGGAGGAAGTCATCTTCTTCTTGAACTCCGGGCAATCGGCCATGATGTGTCCGGGCTTTCGGCAATTATAGCAAATGATTCTTCTCTCCTCTTTGCCTTCCAATCTCTTTCTAAAGTTGAGTTTGTTCTTGCGGTACATCCTCTTCACATTTCGCACAAGGAGGGATAGCTCCTCATCTTCTTCTTCATCTTCTTCATCATCTTCAAGAGTGGAGGAAGACTTGAAGGCTATAGATTTCTTCTTTTAAGGAGCCGCTTCTTCTCTTGCCTTCTTTTCTATCTCATGAGTCTTCAAGTTTCCAATGAGACTTATGAGGTCCATTTCATCCTTGTCATTCAACTCTTTCAAGGTGGTGGCCTTTATCTCCCATGATGAAGGAAGAGCCCGAATCACTTTCCGCACCTTTTGGTCATTGCAAATATCATCACTTAAAGAGGAAAGAGCATTGGTAATTTTAGTAAACCTTGTAATCATGCAATCAATAGATTCATCATCAATCATTTTAAAGCTTTCATATTGGGACCTTAAGAGATCTATCTTAGCTCTCTTTACTTGTGATGTCCCCTCGTGTGTGTGACCAACAAATGTTGCCAAATCTCATAGGCGGATTGGCAATGTATTACTCGTGTAAGGTCATCCTCATTCAAGGCGGTTAGGAGGGAATTTTGGGCCTTGGAGTTAGCCTTATATTCTCTAAAGGTAAAGTCGGACCAAGTGCTTTCCTCACTATCGGTATAACATAGGGCTTGGTCAAGGATTTTGCAACTAAGCTACCTAAAATTGTAAGAAAATAGTCATCCTAACCTTCCAAATAGGAAAATTAGTCCATCAAATTTAGGAGGGGTTTTGATGTTGTCGGCCATGTTTACTAGTGTATGAATGAAGGAATGCAAAAGATGATTAGCAAATTTTAAGGATCTCTCTAAGGATGTTAAGCCAACCTAGAGTCCAAGCTCTGATACCAATTGAAATCACCTAGAGGGGGGTGAATAGGTGATATGCTAATCAATGCACAATTTAAAAATTGATGCAACAATCGCCCAAACAAGATTAGAAGCCGATTCCCCACAAAAAGGGCTCTAAACTCCTTCATCGTGATTCCTTTAGATATGAGTTGAAGGTGCACAATGCAATCTTGTTGTATAAGCTAGTGATTGACAAAATGAATATGAAACAAGAGAGTATTGCAATGAAAATAGAGAGCAAGTAATAGAAGTAATGAAAGTAAAGCAAGAAGCAAGAGTAAGTAAACCAAACGCAAACACTGAGAATTTTTCCGAGGTTCGAGCACCCAGCTCTACGTCCCCACCTTCCCCAGAAGGATTTCTAACCACTATAACTTCATAAAGATGTTACAAATACACTGGAGTACCCAACTCCACAATCTCAAGTACAAATATCTCTTGGTGATCAAAAGACCACAAACTCTCTCTTGAAAATCTCTTCCCTTACAAAATCCTTATAGAACAATGAGTAGGATTGAAGCTCTTGTTTGTAAGTGGAAAATAAAACTAAATCAGAAAGTTTTGAAAAAACACTTCAGAAAATGAGAGAGAATTTCAGCACAAAAACCAAGAAACAAAGCTCTTTTGAATGCCTTAAACTTTTGAAATTTTTGCAAATTTTTTGTTGTAATAAACCTCTCCCTAAACACCCCTATTTATAGGAGAGGGCTAGGGATTAAGGAGTAAACCCACTTAATGGTAATTAGAAAGTATTAGGTTCAGAAAATATCATTTAACCTTGTTTAAGAAAGAAAAAGACAAAAATAAACCATGTTTAAAAACTAGCCGTTATGGCTGAAACGCTCTCTCTCGGTCGACCGGTCGGTCGACCGGGGTTCAAATAAAAGAGTCGTTATAGGCTATCGGTCGACCGCCCGGTCGACTGGGCAGAAACAAAGAGCAACTGCACTTCAGTCGGCCAGCCGCCCCGGCGACCGAAGGTCTCCGGTCGACCTCCCCTCCCGGTCGACCAGGAAAACGTACACACATGCACGCACCCAGTGTCAGAACTCCGGTCGACTGAGCGATCGACCGTTCTGACCTGAACTAGTGTCGGTCAACTGGTCGGTCGACCGGCACAGGCCAAAACTGAGATTGAAATAGTATTTTGAGTAGATTTGAAATTTTACCAAAATAGTTTTGATTAGAGATATATATAAAACATAAAATAGAGTTTGTAGGCAAAAGATTGTATTTAAAAATATTTTGTACATATTTATAGGGAATATTTTTAGGAAAGACATGTGCGCAAAAACGTGTGTGTTGGATTATAGAGCTTCAAACCTATTCACTATTCTTTAACAAAACTATAAAACTAAAAACAATCTAATGAAGTCTTCTTGAGTCTTGAGCCTTGCAATGCCTTGCTAGAGCCTTCTCTTCTATGTTCCTTCCTTGTTGTGTCATATGCCTTATTTGCTCCATGAACCTAGAAATTCTTGCAAGAGCTAAGCAATGCCCTCCAAACATGGTACTAACCTGAAACTTATCTTGAACAATTTATTAGTACCAAATAGCTCTTATTTGTTTTGTTATCATCAAAACTCTAAACAATTGGAGAGTGTAACCTTTTGGGCCAACACCTGGGCCACGTGCTCACCCTGGTTCCTTGAACTGGCATTAGAGAAGAACCGGCACCTCTGTCGGGCCTGGAGGGTTAAGCTCCAAAACTCGGTACGTTAGCATATGGGGCACTTTATGGAAGGCAGCTCTCTGATCCTTACGTCCTAATTTTCTTGCATATCTCTTTCAACTTCTAGTGCCTTCTCTACGGCTTGGTTATAAATTTGCAGTTGGAATAGGATTAATTTGCTCCTGACTTCATACTTCAAACCCCTCACAAATCTTTTTGTTCTATCCTCCTCTTCTGACACCAGCTTCTCAGCATATCTTGAAAGTTGAGTAAACTTGACTTCATATTGACTCACTGTCAAATGATCCTGTTTCAGGAATTGAAATTTCATTGTAAGCATGTCCTTTGCTACTCCTGGTATATACTTTTCATTAAACTTTTTGACTAGAAAGTTCCAAGAGATTTCTTTTCCTAAGGTCTTAGCTCCACTTTTAATCATTTTTCACCAACGTTCTGCTCCCCTTGGAACATAAAAGAGGTAAAAGATACTCGTTGACTCTCAGTGCATTCCATGACATCTAGTATTTTCTCAATCTGGCAAAGCCACTCCTCAGCTTGTATTGGATCAGCCCCTCCTTTAAAAGCTGGCAGATTTAACTTCTGAAATTGCTCTAGAGCTCTACGCGGGTTACTTACAGTCGCCAATTGCACCAGCCAATCTGGCATTCTGTCCAGAACCCTCTGGTTGACATTTGATTGTTCACCCACAAACTCATGATTTGTCGGGGATGGACGGTTCCAATCGTACTGTGCAATGGGACATTGCCTTCAGAGTTCACATCAGGAGGAGGAAAGTTCAAGTCCATTTATACCTAAAAGAATAGTCTAATTTTAACATTGACAATATAAATGACAACAAAAAAAGCAGTTCCATATACAAAATACTATTCCATTTAACTTCAAAATATTTCCGTAACAAGATTTACATTGCCATGCTAACATTCCTACAAAATATACGGGTGTATTTATAATAAGATACATCGTTTACACGCATTTCTTTTATAACACATACAACAACTTTCCCACCCTAAAATGCTCTAAATATGCGAGCCAACGCTTCTCCTTCCAAAATGCTACACATCAAGGTCCCTCTCAAGGAGTAATATTAGAATCAGTGAAGCTTTCATCCTTGTTGTTCCCTACAGAATCACCTCCTTTGTGGTCCTCTCCCTCAGGGTCTTCTTCTTCAGGATCCACTTACTCTGGGTCTTCTTCTTCTTCAGGATCCATTTCCTCAGGGTCTTCTTCTTCTCCAGGAGCCACCTTCTCCAATGTAGCATCATCCTCACATCTCCAGTATTCGTGATCATCATATAGATTTATATCTTTGACCTAGCTGGGGTCCCACCAAATACCTCCAAAAAAGATCCTTCCTTGGGGTTTTAATTCATCACCAGGTAAGACTCCCAGGTCCACAGTTACTGGCACATTTCTTATAGCACTTTCAGCATCACTAACTGTATCCTCGTCATCATGTCCCACTAGACCCACCATGTCCTTGCTATCCAGGGGGCCATCAAATATGATTTCTTGATCAGTCTCATCTGATTCGTAATCCCAATTCATGTGATTAGCTATCCAACTCAAACTTTCTGACTTCGAACTATCGGATGATCCTGGCATATCAGAATCTCTCATCTGTAGAAATAAAAGATTTATATTAAATGGTGTATCTTCCAATTCCTCAAAATAATAAACTACATATATATAACAAGATATGTTAGAGAACCAGCAATTCTTTCATCATACCCAACTTCCATAGATTCACTATTGGACTCGGGTGTCCTTCCTATTGGATTAACCCTAACTTGTGTTTTATTTTAGTTGCTCTCCCGTCCTAGTGTCCCATACCACTGGAGATCCATACAAAGGGCCTTCACCCCTCGCAGGATCCATTTGAACTAAGGTATGCGGGTACGCAAATTCAAATGTAAGAAAACAGTTAAATACCATACATTTCAGGGTCAGTCACACCTAGGACTCCACTGTCTCTCCAATACCACTCGCATTAATTACGCAAGCACACATACAAGTATTGGCCCAAAGGCCATTAGCCCGATATTTTGAGATAACAAACCATATTTAGTTATGTTTTTAACAATTTTGTTTATATAAGTTTCAGGTAAAAATAATAGTTGACTTGACGGCTCCAACTCAAGACTCATGCTTTTTGGACGCCACAAAGGAATTGGATCCCCGAGCCTAGCACAATAGAAGCGCTCCCGGATCAAACAAGAAGAAGAAACTCAAGATTTGTAATTTTCTTTTTTAGATGATTTTGTCAAAACCTAGATGATAGAGATAGAATATTTGGGATTGTCACACACACACTTCTAGTATTGCTTCATGACTTCAAAACAATTTTTAGAACAAAATTTCTAACTTAGTTTTTGGAAAAACCATGTTTGGAAAAATCAGTTTTTAGAAAAATCATTTTTCATTTTACCAAAAAGGATTTTTATCAAATAAAGTTCTAACATGTTTGGGTGATGATCTATGATCACACTCTAAGTTTTATAAGTCCTAGAACCTTGTTTTATGAATCCTTAGCAAAAAATGTTTTAACCAAAATTCCCTTTCCTTTAGCAAACTCTGGAAAACAGACCTGACAAAGTCCGGTCGACCGACCCAGTCGATCGACGTGCACGGCTGTGCATGTGTGCACGTCGGCCGACCGCCCGGACGACCGGAATCAATGTCAGTGCTCTCTGTTTATTTCGGTCGACCGGATCGGCCGACCGTAAGAGAGTTCCACTCTCAGGCAGAGCAAGGGTCGACCGAGTCGGTCGACCGTCCTCCCCAACGGTCGGATTTATGACCGTTGGCGGTCGACCGGCCCGGTCGACCATTAACTGTCAGAAGTTCTGACAGATTCTAACAGCTCTATTTTTCTGGTCAGATTTTTGTTGGGTTTCACCCCAACGACTCTTTTGAGCTGTGTAGGTTGTTTTTCTTCCACTATATATAGTGGGACACTTCTACAAACTTAAGAACAAGATTTACAAGTAAAAATTCAAGTTTTCAAAAGCTTAGCATTTTAGAAAAAGATTTTTATCAAATCCTAAATTTCCAACACCTTCTTGAAGCAATCCTCTACTTCTCTCTAGTCTTTTGCACTACACAATCCCAAAGTATCATCTCCTTCATCTTGGTTATAGGATTGTGCAAGTGAGCTTTTTGATCAAGTGTGATCAACCTTTCTTCATTGTGAGAAGTTGTAGAGGCATCGGCCTCAAGCGAGCGGGTGTGCTCCAAAGTGATGTTGCGGCACCGCGAGAGATAGGACAAGTGTGTCCTTGTATTGACGATCCGGTGGGATCACCAATAGTGGAAATCCTTCAAGTGTGAAGGCGGGGACGTAGAGCGTGGCTCGAACCTCGAAAAAATCCTTGCGTTTGCGATTGTCCACATTTTCTCTAAACTCTATCTCTCTCTTACTTGCTCTACTAAATTGCTTATTTACTTGCAAGTTAATTAATTATGCTCATTGTTTTAAATAGTTTTAAATTTCGCATTATTGTCATTTCATATAGCCATCACCTATTCACCCCCCTCTAGGTGATTTCACTTGGCATCAGAGCCAAACCCTTACACTTGGTTTAACCACCTTAGGGAGATGCTTATAGTTGGCTATATTCATTTGTGTATTTTTATTTGTTGTGCATTCTATATTTGTATTCATGGCATCAGTTGATTTTTCTAGCATCAAATCCCCATCCAAGTTTGATGGCTTGAACTTCCCCATTTGGAAGGTCAAGATGAACCTCTTTCTTAAATCCCTAGGAGTAAGAGTAGCTAGGGCCATTACCAAAGAATTTATAGAACCTCTCACCGATGAGAAATCATGGTCCGAGGATACCACCAAGGACTATGAAGCTAATGTTAGGGCTCAATATGCTTTAACCCAAGCCCTTAATGAAGATGACCTTTTTCGCATCATTAACTGTAAATCTGTATATGAAGTTTGGAATGTTTTGATCGTGACTCATGAGGGAACGTCCCAAGTCAAAAGATCCAAGATTGACTTGCTTCGTTCTCAACATGAGAACTTTTATATGCTTGAGAATGAATGCATTGATGACATGCTCACTCGTTTCACCAAAATAACAAATGCTTTATCTTCTTTAGGTGACACGATCGACAATGACCAAAAGATTCGGAAGATCATTCGAGCTCTTCTCAAAGCTTGGGAAGTCAAGGCAACAACTCTCAAGGAGCTCAACGATCGGGAGGAGATGGACTTCTCCGGCTTTATCAGAAATCTCAAAACGCATGAGATGGAGATGAAAGTTTGAGAAGAAAGGGAGGCGCCAAAGAGAAAGCCCTCGCTTTCAAAGTCACTCCATCCACCCATGACGAGGAGGACTCATTGGAAGACTACGATGAGGACTTTGTCATGCTCATCCGGAAGGTGGGCAAAATGTTTTACAAGAAGGGGAGGCAAAGCAACTTCTGAAGAGGGAAACCTCAAGGAAGTTTTGAAAGAAAAAGAGAGGAGCCGGGTCCTTGCTTCCATTGCAAGAAGATCGGACATCTCATCGCCGATTGCCCCGCTCTCCAAGCTACAACCTCCAAGAATGGGCCAAAGAAGAAGAAAGCTATGGTGGCCACTTGGGATGACACGGAGTCGGAATCCGAAGAGGAGATCGACGCCGCACACATGTGCTTCATGGTACAAGGTGAGGATACAACCAAGGTATGCTTAGAAAATTCTATAGATGATGATGAATTAACCATGGATGAGCTTGCTCAATTTTTGAAGAGTTACAACATAGATATGAGATTTCACAATCTCAAATAAGAAATTGAGAAAGGAAAATGATTCCTTGAAAAATAAATTTGAACATGTTTTAAAAGAGAAAAATGAGCTAGAAAAAACTTTTGAAAAGATGAAAATTGATCTTGAAAAATATAGAATATCTTGTAAAGGGAAACCCCCATTTCATCTTGCAACAAAAATGAATTTCTTGAGATTCAAAAACGAGTTGATATTTTGGACTCAACTCTAAAGAAGTGTGCTTTTGATTTAAACAAATTTGCATCTAGGTTTCCCAAAGGAATAACCTAAGGGAAACACACTCACCATCAACATGCACGGAAACATGCACACACACATAAACATGCATTCATGTATGGTAGTGGTAGAATTTATGTATGCACTCATTGTGGCCGCAAAGGCCATTTAGAAAAATTTTATTTTGCTAAGCTAAACATGTTAAATAAAACATGTTTGGGTTCGACAAGATACTAACCCTAAAGGACCCAAAAAGATATGGGTACCAAAAGACACACCGAATTTAATTGATACAGGTGGGTCGTCATCCTCCAAGACTTAGGGGGAGATGGTTCCCGGGTGATGGATGCAACAATGCCTAACGAACATATCATCGCTTGCATCGCTATCATGGTGGCACCTATTTTGGAGAATGCCCTCGGTTTGGTAAATTCTCCGCATAAAAGTTTTTTTTTATTTTTTTATGCATAGGATTGTTAGTTTACCATTGTGCTACATTGATATGTGTTAGAGTAAACTTGCATTTCCATCATGCTTATATGTATGCTTTGTTCAAATGAATATTATCATGTTTTTTTATGCCATATAATTTTGTTTGTGTCCACATGTCTAAAATTTGTTGTATTTTGTTAAAAATATTTAAAGCATTTTAAAGCAAATAAATTGAGATGGCAATTGCGCGCCTCAACTCTTATCTAGAGGAATCTCGAGGAGAAGTTCAGAACCCTTCACCGGGTATTCGGCTTCAACATCTCTAAATCTTTGCTTTATTTATAAATAATAACAATAAGTAAAAATAGGTATAATTCTTGTTGATTTTTATAACCAATATGATCTAAAATATGTTTAAACACTTTTTGATGAGAATATGCCTTTTGTAGTTAATTTTAAAATATAAGTTAAATTTTTTTTTACTGGTTTTACTGCTGTCTGTTTTGGGCAAGACCGGCCGACCGGAGCGGTCGACTGACCTTGCCTGAGGATATTTTTTTTCTCTTCTGTTTCCGGCCGATCGGAGCGGTCGTCCGACTGAGATGGCTTTTACTCTCAGGTTATTTCGGTCGACCGGACCGGTCGACCTGGCGACGGGAAACTGCTTTTTACCCATCACTATTTAAAGCCCTAACTCTCATTTTTCTCTCTCTCACCTCCGCCGACCTCTCACTTTTCCTCTCTCAAAACCCTAAAAATCTCTCTCCAAACATTTCCACTCCAAATCCAACCCTAAAACCTTCTAAAAATTCTTGGATCTTCACTCTCAGGCTCAGATCTACGTATATTTTCAAGGAATTTCGGATTTTGACCTCTTGATCATCTCTCTTTCAAGGTTGATTGGTAGTGAAAAATGCATTTTTATCATACATTTACCATCACATTTTCATATTTATTCATTTAATTCTGCACATTTATTAATATTTTGTGATTTATTGTGTGCAGGCCTCGAAATAATAAAAGAAAGAATTAAAGCCTAAAAAGAGCCCAAAAGCCTATATTTGAAGCCCAAGTGCAAAAGTGCAAATATCAATTGTCAAAATGCAAATATACAGGGCTAAAGTTGCAAATATCAAAGATGAGGGAAGGATAGACTTCTACCCAACCCTAAACTCTTGCAGATGAGGATAAAAGCCAAGATAAGATGCAGAGATAAGGAAATTCGTTCAAAAGAGATTAGGAGAATTCTAAATCTAGATAACTTGATTCCCAAGTTATATCCATATCCCACGATAAAGAGCCACGATCAAGCTTCCAGAAGAAAACGACCAGATGGACGGACCAGGAGAAGCCAAGCGCCAGCGCGTGGCCAGCAGCCACTGTAGTGCCGTAGAAACGCGGCCCAAGCCGCGTTTCTGCGGCAGTTTGGTCTTATCTGACTACCAGATTTCGTGGAGGTGTTGTACTGGGACTCTGACTCCTTCTGCACCTATAAATACCCCCTGCAGTGCAACGTACAGAGCGTCCAGCATCCAGCAAAGGGCCAAAAGCTAGGGTTTTTAGGTTTTCTTTCTAGGTTAGATTTTATTTTCGTTTTTCTTTTTTAAATTTTGTAACTGAGAGTGGAGGGACCTTTCATGGAGGATGGAGTCTACGCTTGTACTGAGGTGACAGCGGTGTAAGCTCACTTATCTTCCATTGTTAATGAAATTCACTTGAGGTGTGTTTTTGTTATTATTTTATGTTCTTCTTCTCTTGTTTGTTTCTTTGTTTCTCTGTATTCTTGTTTTCTTCATTCGTTTTTTCTCTAATGCCTTGTGAACAATGAGACCCAATTGCATTGAGACTACCTAGCCAAAGAAGAATCCTTGATGGCTTATGGCGATCAACATCCTATACGCCATACTTGCAAGTCTTCCAAGCAAAGGTAAATCATCGCACGGATCGAAGGTAAGCAGGCTAAAGAGGTTTGTACGTGTTATAAGTTTTTCTTTATTTTATTTCTTTTCTTTTTAGATCCATATCTTCCACATCTCTCAAATTCTTTTCTTCCGCCCCATTGTAAATACCGCTTTCTTTCTAACTTAACTAATATTTTCTTATTTTCTTTTAATAACTAAAAAAGATAAATTTTTAGAGTAAAACTTACAAACGCTTCCATCGCTAGTCCCTCCCTGAGGATCACGACCCGCATAGCCACTGCTACCGTGGATTTGCATTGAGCAACTTGCACACCTTTATTTCTAAATCTAAACTTCTTTATTTTGTTGTGCAGGAAAAAGTTCAATCAAAATTTTGGCGCCGTTGCCGGGGAGGGACGGTAAGTTTATCTCTAAAAAAAAAATTAACTAATTCTTTTATTCTTTTCTGTCTGCAGGTTTGAAGAACAGAAATACAACAGCATAAGTGGACATATTGCAACTCTGTGCCTCTGCCCTCGAAGGCAGAGCAACAGAGACTACTAGTTTGCCGCGAAAACGCGGCAATAGCCGCGGATCCGCGGCAACTGTAGAGAACTACTGATCCATCTTTTTGCAGGTTGCTGAAATTTGCAAATACTGTTTACTGCTTTGTTGATTTTGTTCTGTGATAACCTGTATACTGCTAATTAAATCAACAGTAAAAATTTGTTGTTAATGATAAAAATTGATTAGACGTTTGCATATTAGGCACGTGTCTTTTCAATTATTTTATTTTACTGTTGAAGAGTGCTGGAGCAAGGTACGTACGCATCGCATGTAGAATAGGACTCATCTCTTGGTTGATTTCTGCTTTGAGTGAATCTTATCTACTTATCTTGTACACTTGCACTAATTCATCTTAAGGGCATAACCCATTAACAAGATAAGGTGGGGATTTCATCACCCTTCCTTAGCCCAAAAATCATATCCCGAGCACTCACTAACTCAAGCCTAACTAAAACTGAGTAGACATTGGCCCTAGGGACATCTCGGACTCAATAGGAGATTATCCTAAGGGGGAACAGTGTTGGAAGTTGACTCCTGCCAAATCAGTGTCTAGGAAGGGGATTGAGGGCCGAAAGCCCGAAGATTGGTGGTTATTTAATTAAGGAACGTCTTTGACGGAAAACCTCCCACCACTCTTGCCCTGACCTGGCTGATTAACTTGTGGTCAAAGTCTGCACCCTACCTCCCGTGGACAGTCTAACCAGTTAGGAGTCGTCTAGGTCATAGGTCTACCCTAACTTAGGTTAGAATTTTTCTTTTTTGTTTGTTTATTTATTTGTTTTCTTTGTTTGTGTTGGTGTGATATGGCATATAATAATAATCCCAATTTTAATCCATATTACACACCTAACTATTTTTCGGATATTACCAACCCGGCATATCACAACTTTGACCAACCTAGTGTGCCGGAATGGTATTATCCGAATGAATATAACCCATACCCCCATCTTATGACCATAATTTTCATACTTTCAACTCTTCACAGAGTTCATGGGGTTTCGAGTCCCCCTAGTCTAATTCTCAACCAAATTGTCCTTCATATCCATCTAGTCCACATTCTTTCAATGATTCATACTCAGATCCCCCCATTTAGAATAGATTACCATCTATCGGGGAAATGATAAGTATGCACGAGTCCAAGCAAAAATTACCATCAATCGCAGACATGATAATGCGTGAGTCCACCGACTCACAACTTCATCACGATTACACTTCATCTTTTCAAGTCCAATCACAGCATGATGCACCTATCGACTATGAAAGGATGCTTGCAGCCATGACTCAGGCTAGATTAGCCCGTGATCGTGACATAGATCTGATGGTTCAATCCTTACGTTCTCACCGTTCGGCCATTTCTGCTTTTGCTGACCACTCTCTTAGAGCCGACGAACCAAGTTGCTTTGGACAACAAGATTCTAATTCAGTGCCATCATGTGAACTTGCCGAAACTTCAAATTTTGATAACTTGGCAAGTTTTTCCTTTCCTGAAATAGAACTTGAGCATGAATATGATCATGATCTTCCACTTGATGATTCAATTTTACTTCCTGATTCAATAATGACTCCGGTATCGCCACCTGATTTTACTTTTCCCGAGTCAACATTGGATCATGTTCCAATTCATCATGAAATTGAGTCACCCATTTTTGATGATCATATTGAACTTGACCAATTGTGCAATTTTGAAAGTCCCATGGATAAATTGGCTAGTTCTCATTTTTATGAGATTGAACTCAATGAGATATTTGACCTAGATTCTCAAATCTATGATCAAGTTCAAATTCCCGAATCATTATTGACTCCTGTTTTATTACCCGACTTAGGTAATATTTTCGAGTCAGTTTTGATCCCCACACCTATCATTCCTGAACTTGAATCACCAACATTGAGTCACATGCCATTGTGGGAAGATGATTGTGGACTTGAGCTTAAACTTATTGATTTGGACCCACTTCCTGAACTTAGCCCGATTCCTGAGCCCTTACTTGATTTGAGCTTCTTCCCTGAGTCGGTATTCGTTCCCGCACCTATAATGTCCAAGTCAATAATTCCATCTTTCCATACTCCATTTTGGGACAAGGAGGTTGACACAATTGACTCTGAAATTTATTATGAATTTGGAAATTTGATGGGGTGAAAATTTTCAAAAAAGATTATACATACATTTTAGTGGATTATATAAGAAAAATTTCTGGTGGGTTCCACCAAATTATATGTTATCTTGATTGGGCAGCAACGCTTGGCCCAATTAGACCACCACCGGAACCACCACCTTGAGGTAACTTCTGCCTTCCCTTGTTCTTTTTCATGCATATATGCATTCATTCATACATTGAGGACAATGCATGAGATAAGTGTGGGGGTGGGCTTTACTAACATACTAACATAGGTAGACACTAACAAAATTTGCTAAAAAAAAAAAAAAAAAAAAAATCTGAAAAAAAATGTTATAAAAAGGAAATATTTTGACTTATTTTTTGAAAGAAATCTAAGTTAGTTTTAAGGATTAGGAAAATCATGATTAGGATTTCTAAAAACTTGGTCAAAATAAATAATTGTTTAAATTTTAGGTATAGGAGGAGAAATTGAATAAATAATTAGTCTTGATTTTTACCTTAATGAAATGTGCATACCTAATGCATATCTAGGATTCTAAGACAAAGACCCTTGTGCCTCATATAAAAAAAATTATTATTATATAAAAAAAATCACCATTAAGCTGGATACATGTGCCTCAAGAAGCATAAGTATTCATGCCTAAAGGTGAGTAAAAAAAATTAATAAAACCTTAGTTTTGTGGCCTAGTTCACTCGAATTTGAGTCCGCGGGGTGTTTTCTCACCTGGTGCCCTAGAGCCGACCGGTTTGGGAGTCATCGACTTTAAGTTCGCTACATGGGTAGATTAGAAAGCCTAAACTAAGAAAAATTACTTATATGTACTAACACATCTAATAATCAATTAGTTAGGTATTAGGGCCTCAAGAAGCCTTGATACTTACACGAAAGAAAGTTAGATAAGTTATACATATCAAAAAAAAGAATATATATATATATATATATATATATATAAATAAATAATAGAGGCATGAGAGTCCAAGTCAAGGAATTCCTAGTAAAAACATAAGGATGCATATGATTTTGGTAACGAAAAAGACTATATTAGAAAATTTAATTTTAATCCTTACCTAAAATGAATAACAATTCACTTTATTAAGACTAAGTTTAAAGAATGAATAAAAATGATAATCCTAAAACTTATAGACTACTTAGTCTCTTCAAATATAATTCAAATATTTTCCTTTTTATGGATTTTGTGGGTGCAATCCGCTGAAAACCCTCATGAGACAACACTCGTCCTCTAGGGTAACCTAGAGGTTTAACGGCTTGTTGCACATGCTAAGTGCAACCGTGATTCCTACGAAAGTGAGTTAGCTTAGATTAATTTTTTTTTCTTTTCTTTTTCTTTGTTTTTACTCGATGACGAGCAAAAAGATAAGTGTGGGGGTGTGATTGGTAGTGAAAAATGCATTTTTATCATAACATTTACCATCACATTTTCATATTTATTCATTTAATTCTGCACATTTATTAATATTTTGTGATTTATTGTGTGCAGGCCTCGAAATAATAAAAGAAAGAATTAAAGCCTAAAAAGAGCCCAAAAGCCCATATTTGAAGCCCAAGTGCAAAAGTGCAAATATCAATTGTCAAAATGCAAATATACAAGGGCTAAAGTTGCAAATATAAAAGATGAGGGAAGGATAGACTTCTACCCAACCCTAAACTCTTGCAGATGAGGATAAAAGCCAAAGATAAGATGCAGAGATAAGGAAATTCGTTCAAAAGAGATTGGGAGAATTCTAAATCTAGATAACTTGATTCCCAAGTTATATCCATATCCCACGATAAAGAGCCAGGATCAAGCTTCCAGAAGAAAACGACCAGATGGACGGACCAGGAGAAGCCACGCGCCAAAGCGCGTGGCCAGCAGCCACTGTAGTGCCGCAGTAACGCGGCCCAAGCCGCGTTTCTGCGGCAGTTTGGTCTTATCTGACTACCAGATTTCGTGGAGGTGTTGTACTGGGACTCTGACTCCTTCTGCACCTATAAATACCCCCTGTTATGCAACGTATAGAGCGTCCAGCATCCAGCAAAGGCCAAAAGCTAGGGTTTTTAGGTTTTCTTTCTAGGTTAGATTTTATTTTCGTTTTTCTTTTGTAAATTTTGTAACTGAGAGTGGAGGGACCTTTCATGGAGGATGGAGTCTACGCTTGTACTGAGGTGACAGCGGTGTAAGCCCACTTATCTTCCATTGTTAATGAAATTCACTTGAGGTGTGTTTTTGTTATTATTTTATGTTCTTCTTCTCTTGTTTGTTTCTTTGTTTCTCTGTATTCTTGTTTTCTTCATTTGTTTTTTCTCTAATGCCTTGTGAACAATGAGACCCAATTGCATTGAGACTACCTAGCCAAAGAAGAATCCTTGATGGCTTATGGCGATCAACATCCTATACGCCATACTTACAAGTCTTCCAAGAAAAGGTAAATCATCGCACGGATCGAAGGTAAGCAGGCTAAAGAGGTTTGTACGTGTTATAAGTTTTTCTTTATTTTATTTCTTTTCTTTTTAGATCCATATCTTCCACATCTCTCAAATTCTTTTCTTCCGCCCCATTGTAAATACCGCTTTCTTTCTAACTTAACTAATATTTTCTTATTTTCTTTTAATAACTAAAAAAGATAAATTTTTAGAGTAAAACTTACAAACGCTTCCATCGCTAGTCCCTCCCTGAGGATCACGACCCGCATAGCCACTGCTACCGCGGATTCGCATTGAGCAACTTGCACACCTTTATTTCTAAATCTAAACTTCTTTATTTTGTTGTGCAGGAAAAAGTTCAATCAAAGGTAAAAATTGTCTTTTTCTTAGATCTTGCATCTATTCTTGTTATCTATCTAGATCTTGCCTTTCATCTAGTTTAGATCAAGCTTTTACCTTGTCTATTTTGTGGATTTTGACCTAGATCTATTTTCACCCTAAAATGCCTAAGAGATCTAGATCTGAGAAGGGTAAATCCATAGCCCCTACTTCTTCTAGCAAATCCAAACCTCTTTTGTTTCTCCTCAAGCAGAAAATCGCTATATTCTTCTTTCGGAGAAAACAATCATTTTTGGTAGATGTGTTGTTCTCAAAGACTTTGAACACCTGAACATACCACACATTTTGAGAAATAATTCACCTGATCAATTCCTTGCCATTAGGCAATCTATTTACACCTCCCTCATTCCATATTTCTACACAAATCTATCCTTTGAGCGTAACAGGGTTAGGTCTAGAGTACTTGGGAGAGACATTGACATCTCTCTCCAGAGTTTGCTGATCTTTTGCATCTCTTCTGTGAGGGAGTTGATGTTTATTCCTTTGACCTTCAAGATTTTGATTATCTGGCCGGTGAGTCTGCGCTCACCGCGTCTACCTTACTTCATGGGGATGATAACCCCGGTCTAGTGAGAAATGACGAAGTGAAGTATTTTATTCTCACTGCTCAGGTTCTTGCTAAGATCATCTTTTACAACCTCCTGCCCAAATCAGGAGAATTCATTCATGCTAGGGGTACAGTGCCTTTGTTAGTCTATTGCCTTCTGCGAGGCATTAGGGTCAACATCCCCAGGCTTATCGTTTCCCATGTGACCTCAGATCATGTTCTTGTCCCCACTAGGCACTTGCCTTATGGGATGATTATTTCCTATCTTCTGAGGCAACTTGATTTTGATTTATCCTCTCTGAGACCCACAGAACCCTCTATGAACTTGAACAGTTCCCTCCTGAAGTGGATGCAAGCTGGGACGCGTCATCCTGCTCCCCAGCAGCTGCCTATTCTTCCTACTTCTCATGTTCCAGGGTCCTCTTCTGCTTCGGGATCATCTATTCCCTCTGATCTCCAGTCCTTCTTTTTTTCTGAGTTACGAGCTCAGTTACAGGAGCTTCGTACCCAGATTTCCGCTGAGATCCAGCAGCACCACACTCAGATATCTGCGGAGATTGCGGCACATCGTGAGGAGATGACCGCTCGCTACCATGGTCTTCGCAATGACATGGGCTACTTTGCTGATTCCATGCGTTACATGGAATCACAATGTGGCACACTCTATGTGAAGTATGATATGCGAGCTCCGGATCCCACGGCGTATGCACGACCGCTTCCTTCCTCCGGCCCTCCATTTCCGGCCAGGCCTCCTACCGCTCCTCCAGCACCACAGCCAGCTGTTGCTGCGATTGATTCTGATGAGGAGGATACTGATGATGAGGCTGATGATGATGATGGTGATGAGGAGGTTGCTGCGGGCAATGAGGACGACTCATCTGAGGAGGACGATTCTGACAATGAGGAGTGATTTCCCCTTTGTTGATGATGTCAAAAAGGGGGAGAGATATTTATGAGACTCTTTGGGCTGTAGTACTTTATTTTGTATTTTTGTGTATTTTGGGTTATAGTATTTTGTTTTCTTATGGACATGTATTGTGTGGACATGTGTTTTACGGTTATATGTGTGTTCTATGAACATGAGTTACCCTTTTATGGCATCCTTTTTATTGCATATGTGTATTTATGCATGGTTGATTGGCATGTGTTTCATTTTCATATACTATATGTGTTTATGCCTGAGTATCTCTTTGATATATGCATGTGTTGAGGGGAGCTTCACTTGATATATGCATGTGTTGAGGGGAGCTTCACTTGAAGTCTCCACCCAAATATTTGTGATAACTATATATGTTTTGTCATCATCAAAAGGGGGAGATTGTTGGCCCAAAGGCCATTAGCCCGATATTTTGATGATAACAAACCATATTTAGTTATGTTTTTAACAATTTTATTTATATAAGTTTCAGGTAAAAATAATAGTTGATTTGACGGCTCCAACTCAAGACTCACGCTTTTTGGACGCCACAAAGGATTTGGATCCCCGAGCCTAGCACAATAGAAGTGCTCCCGGATCAAACAAGAAGAAGAAACTCAAGATTTGTAATTTTCTTTTTTAGATGATTTTGTCAAAACCTAGATGATAGAGATAGAATATTTGGGATTGTCACACACACACTTCTAGTATTGCTTCATGACTTCAAAACATTTTTTAGAACAAAATTTCTAACTTAGTTTTTGGAAAAACCATGTTTGAAAAAATCAGTTTTTAGAAAAATCATTTTTCATTTTACCAAAAAGGATTTTTATCAAATAAAGTTCTAACATGTTTGGGTGATGATCTATGATCACACTCTAAGTTTTATAAGTCCTAGAACCTTGTTTTATAAATCCTTAGCCAAAAATGTTTTAACCAAAATTTCCTTTTCCCTTTAGCAAACTCTGAAAAACAGACCTGACAGAGTCCGGTCGACCGACCCAGTCGACCGACGTGCACGGCTGTGCATGTGTGCACGTTGGCCGACCGCCCGGACGACCGGAATCAATGTCAGTGCTCACTGTTTATTTCGGTCGAACGGATCGGCCGATCGTAAGATGAAGGATCACCTAGAGGGGGGGTGAATAGGTGATGGCTAATCTAAAGATCACTTAATGCCAAATAATGCGGAAGTAAAAGCTATTATGACCTAAACAAACTATTTAAACTAAACACCATGTATAACACAAGAGTGTAGCCGAATTCCCCGTGAAGGGCTTTGGACTAACTCCTCTAGATTCCCCTAGATAAGGGTTGAGGTGCCGCGTTGGCTCTCTTGGTTAAATACAAGTGTTAGCAAACAACCCAAGCAAGTAGAACAATTAAGCACACAAGTATATCAAGCATATAAATATAAACACAAAAATTGAATACAAGATATAGACAAGAGACAAAGAGAGAGAGTGAGCAATCGCAAACACGAGGGATTTGTTTCGAGGTTCGAGCACCCTTGCTCTACATCCCCGCCTTCGACGCACGAAGGATTTCCACTATAATCGATCCCACGGATCACTCGGTGCCGCAACACCTACAAGCTCTCGGACTCTCTAGTCCCGTATACACCGCAAGCTTTCTAGCTCGCCGAGGCCGCACCTCAATCAAGGAGTTCACACACGAACTCGAAACACCGCGAACCCGCAAGTCCGCCTCCTCAAAGTACAAGAAAGAACTCTTGGTGATCTAAACACTTTGATCACCAATAAAACTCTCACAAGAACACTCCTATAGAATGAATATGTCAATGGGTTGCTCAAGTGTTTGTGAGAAAAATAAGGATGGAATGTGTGGTGAAAAACTCAAAGAAAATCTCTTTTAATCACTCTTAATAAAACTCTCCTTTCGATTGGAAATATTTGCTCTCAAATATGTGGAGAAAACCTCTTGAAAGGATAGGAAAAACTGGCCCAAAAACTCTCCCAAAATCTTAATCAAAACAGCCCCCAAATGCCCCATTTTATAGAGTCTGGAAAACTAGCCGTTGGGGTATGTTAGGCCTGTCGGTCGACCGCCCGGTCGACCGGCCAACGGTCATATTTCAGACCGTTTGAGCCATCGGTCGACCGGTCGGTCGACCGAGCCAGGATACAGAGAGCAATCTCTCTGTCCGGTCGACCGCTCGGTCGGCCTGGGCCTTTTCAGAGAGCAGAGCTCTCTGGACGGTTGACCGGGTCGGTCGGCCGGCCATCCTGCAGAACTGGCGTGCACGTCTGTGCACGTCGGTCGACCGGCTGAAGCCAGGTCAGGTCTGAACTAGGGATTAAAAACTTGGTCTTTTGGCTCACATAAAAATCCCATAAATTCACAGAAAATATACAAAAATAGTTTTACCAATATACTTTGATAAACAAACATGCTTGCACAAAATCAAGGCATGTTACAAATGATTTGGACTATTTTTGTAATATGGAAAAATTGGCTCAAATGAAAACAGTATTTTTCCAAACATGGTTTTTCCAAAACTTGTTTTTTCAAAACATCTCCAAATACAAAAACAAGATATTTAAACAACTTTGAAAGCATATGGTGTATGGATATGATCCACTACACAAACATGGTGAAATATCTATGTTTTTGACATTAAGCTTTTAAACTTGGTTTTGGTTAAAAAGGCAAGAATATAGGAAATTCAAGTTTACATGTTTTAACCAAAAGAATCAAAACGGTATTTTCCAAATTGAAAATTCTTTTCTAAAACAAACTAAATCAAGAGTGTGTGCATAAGATACTTGAGCAATCCACCAACTACTCTATCCTTTACATTTTATCTAAAACAAAATCTTACTAAAACAAACCTAGACTCAAGTCTTCATCTTCTTGAAGTCTTCACTTGAAGCCTTCTAGACTTGGTCCAAACACCGTGCTAGCTCCAAAACTTGACTTTAAATCCTTTGTTGAAGCTATGCACCTACTAAGATCTTGATCATAAATCTGTCACTAATTAAACACAAGATCATTAGTACTATAACTACATGAGTTGATCATCATCAAAACTAGAGTGATGGGCCTTCGGGCCAACAATCTCCCCCTTTTGATGATGACAAACTCATGAAGTTATATATGCATGGATTAAAGTAAAGCTTCAAAGAAGCTCCCCCTTAACTCATGCATAACACATAAACAAAATAAATATGCAATGAGGCACATAAACATGTATGCAAATGTAAGAGTAAACATGCTAATCAAGCATAAAACAACAATTCTTTTTCTCCTATTTGCACAACAAAACATATATGCATAAACATAAATCCTTTAACCACAAAAGCATGCATATATACCAAATACCTCTCCCCCTTTTTGTCAATCATCAACAAAGGGGTTAAAGTAAAACAAAATCATCAAATTTTTCTCCCCCTTTTTGTCCGAAACAAAGAACCAAAGAAGGGGTAAACCAAACAAATCAATAAATGGTTATATGCGATATACATTCATGAAGAGGAAGACGGTAAAGTAACTTCCCTACACGTATACATTACATGAAAGAGGGATGACAAGCCCTAATTCACATAACGTATAATATGTAATGCATAAGAGGAGATGTGAAGCTCCCCCTACACACGTGTACCACATAAAGAAGAGTTGTCAAGCTCCTCAATATACAATACACTCAACATGAATCTATATGTAGAAGAGATATTAAGCTCTCCTTGCATATAGGCAATACAAATCAAAAATTTTGATTTTTCTTATAAAACAAAATTTTGAATAAAACAAATCTTGAGATAAAAAATTTTTTTTAATTTTGATACCAATTTTAAAACATGATGCATAAGCTTAAAAATTTGAAGTAAGCTTAGCATAAACAAAGTTTGTGCTTTTAAACATGTAAATCGATTTTAACTTAAGCACAAAACAAATCATATATATGTATGAAGAATGATTATACCAATTGAAATTGATACATACATATATAAGAAAACAAAATATGAGTATATACAAAAATAGAGTCAAATTGATACCAATTTAAACGATTCAATTATACTAATTGAAACAATAAAGGATCATGTGTATATCTCATAAACATAGAAGAATAAATAACTAGTTAAATTAATATTTTGAAAAACTTGTTAAAGATCCTTCAAAAACATGAAACCAAATCATATGTTTTTCATGAATCATACCAAATACACAAAAGTTGACACTCGATCTATAAAGCTCAAAAATATGTTCATGAACCAAAGTCATGATAAACAAATAAAGTGTGAGTGTACAACGATTATGTATATAGCATTTCATGAAAATAGTCATTAAGGCTCAAAATGATCAAAACAGATTCTTCATTTTATTTTATCAAACAAAACATGAAAATTTATTTTCATCAAAACAAAACAAACTTCTAGGTATATGTATGATTTATCTAAATCTAACAATATGTATACATATCCCAAATATAAAAGAGTCTATTAAGGGTATTTGCATGAAGGCATGAGACTCACGGGTATACATGTATATTTATTAGATTTGAATAAAAATGCATATACATGAAGTAAAACATGAAAATTGGTAAAGCAAGTGTAAATGAGGAAATCATCAAAACTAGGTTATACATGTGCATATTGTAACGGTCCCAGTTTAATAAATCCTCAATTTACATAACATCCATCTTACAAAAGCCGATTAATCAAATTATTTCCTTATTTCTTAAAAATTTCGGCAGCACCTCCTTTGTAATTACTGGTCGGATATAATATCCAATACAGATATGATATATCTCGGCTAACATCAGCCTACTTATTCTCATTCCAATCATATAACTCTATTCAACATTATCCACACAATCATAAAAGTATTTCAGCTTGACATTGCCTACTTATGAAGAAACATATCAATATGAATTCTAGAGTTTCTTTCTATTCATCCATAGAGTCTCAGGAATGATAACTTTCAAATTCACATGGCATCACGTTGATAAATATACATATTATTACTACAACCCAATACAAGATATCTCGAATGTCAACTTGAAATGAAACTACTACAAGGTTCTCCAAATCTATATATATACAAGATTAATAGTCTATCTCACGACCCACATGTATCATTCAAAAAATCCACGCGTTCCAAGATACAAGAGTTGGATTGATACAGAACGAACCCTGCGCAGCATAGACCTGACCCCTGCCTCCAAGCAACCTGCAATATATCAGTCTGTGGGAGGGTGAGCTCGACAGCTCAGTGAGTGAGGTAGGAAATAAATCACGAAAAGATAATATCTCAATGAGAGTATATGAATATTCATGCAACGAAAGAAACCTGAACAGAAAGAAGGCAAGAATCGAAGGCATCCGATAGTTTAATAATTAAGGCCTCAGCCTCTAAAATTTCTGAGGACGGTCAGACTCTTATGATCGTATTCCCCAATTTCTTTCTTGGATTTTCATATTTATGTGTGATAAGGTCTAAGAGTTACATAACAAACTCTCTCGTCTTATGTGTACATAGTGTGCATTACCCACGTACCTTGTGTTTCACGCTATCATACATTAACCACAAGAGTTATGCCATAAACCTAGTTATTGCATTCAGATAACACTTACTTCACAAGTCATAATTATGTAACATACAATCATATCATATTTCTCGTAATGCAGTAACGCTTCACCCTTCAAGTAAAGCACGGATTCACATGCACATTTTCACCCAATACATGGTATTCATTTTAAATCAGCTAAACTCGTATTCTGATGGTTTCATGTCATATACGATGACACAACCCTCATACCCCCAGTGTCACATACACACACATACACATTTGTATCACACATAATCATTCATTTTCAATCATATGTAAGGATTCAAATACATGCATAACATATCACCATTCAAGTACTGCATGGATTAACCCTTGCACTTTCACCCATCATATAATATTTCATTATCTCTTATAATAAAGCAGAGCTTCACAGTCATGCATAAGGACAAGCATAGAACACTGTTCAATTTGAATAAGCACATCTTATTTCATGACACACGACCCATCTCATACCCCGTCTTCACACCTACCAGCTCCCGCTGGCCCCTTCCTACATTTAACACACACAATATCACACCCCGTCTTCACACCTACCAGCTCCCGCTGGCCCCTTCCAACATTTCACACAATATCATACCCCGTCTTCACACCTACCAGCTCCCGCTGGCCCCTTCCTACATTTCACACAATATCATACAAAATCATATTCACACAATTCCCAAGTTCGGATTCTTAACATGCTTATCAATTATAAGTGCTCCAATAGGTCAGCACTTAAGTAATAACATCTATTTCCATTCATGCTCTATCCAACTATTCATATTAGGTATATTACACAAAACAAATCATTCTCATAAAATTCTTAGTTGACTATGACGATGTTATAGGGGCATCTACTAACATATCACCTTCTATGTTAAATAACTTCTAAACACTTTCAGCTGAACTTAGAAATGTTAATGACTTGAGCAGTATATACCTTTCTTTGCAATGAGAATATAGACAACATCTTATTTAAACTGAAGGTGGGAATGTGAACCTTCTTAACAGTAACAAATCTTTCACTTTTAACCCAGTGTCAGAATCTCTAAGAAATTATCATATGCATAGTAAAGTACGGATCTCATTTCACTTGGCACTAAACTGCACACGAAGTTTATTGGTACCTTATATTTTTATGAGCCAGATAAGGACAGTCTGCTATCTGGAGTAGATACCACTGTTAAAACTTTTAGTAAAATCCTTCATGACTCATATTATGCTGATATCAACTTTCGGGTATAACATAATTAAATCTTTTGTTACAAGGTCATGAGATTTTATCAGCTCTTCTATCTCTTAGACTTCTTAAAATATTACCCAAGACAACTTCAGGTGTAGACGTTAGGAGTACAATCTCATCTACTTTATATACTAAAATTCTAATGAAAGGAGGGCTTGAGTTTAATTGGGGAGATTTCCGTGTTCTCCAAATTTCTCTTCTAATTATATTTTAATTATAAAAGGGACACAATTTAGCTTTGTGCATTAATGAACTTGAAGTTAAATCCCTACATGTTAAGGATTTGCAAAGCCTTTACTATATCAACAAGGATCACTCTAAAAATCCCTCGATTTGCTCGTGATGTTTCGTCAAGCCTCTATCACCTACATCCAACCGGAATGCGAATAAACTACTGGGAGGTGGACTCGTATAGCTCTATATATATATCTTTTAGACAATATAACACATACTATAAGTAGTTTGATGTTGCAGTGACCACCACTCATGAACCTTTTGTTTGACACAATTTTATGGCTCGATCTTTCCGGATAACCAACGGAGTTTTTATAATAACTTTCATTCTACGTATAGGAATAGAACGAGGAAAGATTTATTAGAAACTAGACTCCACTACCTTTCCAATGACCTATTACATGATAGGTTTTGATTAACCAAACTGCTCCAGAAATTCAAAACCTATCAGCTGTGCTGAATTCTGCAGCATGACAGTTTTGACCAACCTTCAATATTTCAGTCATAGCTTAAGTTACAGATATCCGATGAGGGTATGGTATGAACCGTTGGAAAATAGACTCGATTATCTTTCCAACGGTATAAAATATGATACCATTAAACCCCAACATACTGCTGATCTGCACTTAAATTTACAGATTATGATCCTGAACAAATTCCTGCACCTATAAGGGGTATTCTCTATTCACTCAAAATAATTAATTTATTCTGAAACTTTTAAAAGAAAATATGGGGGAATCGTAAATTGGGGATTCCCTTAGATGACACAAATTGATCATTATATGTGCCTTAAAATTTCTCCGAATTTGAAAATTGAAAACTAGATAAGCTTGGTCAAATTAAGGTCTCCTCCACTACATTATTACTACTATAGAAATCTTTCACCTTCCATTAATTAATAAATACAATCGAATTAACCCATTAATAGCAAGCCTAAAATCATACCTTAACATGCAACCTCCTTACCCATCATTTAGGTGCAAATTAAATTTTCTCATAAATTTAGAGATCAAGGTTTGATCATTACATGCATTGCCAAGGGATTTCAAGGAATATATACACATGACTAGTTCAAGGGAAACAATTTTACTCAAATCAAGGATTAAGATCTAGGGATAAAAATAAAAATTGATTGAATTTGAGGAATGAGAAAAAGGGAAACCCCACTCACAGCCGAAATTTCCGAAGTCCGGCCGCCCTAGCCGGCCGCCGCCGTCGCTGCATCGGCCCTGGCCGCCGCTGGCCGCGCCTCCGGTCGTGCGTGGCCGCGGCCGGCCGCGCCCTGGCCGCGCCTCCTTGGCCACCCGCGCGAGAGAGAGAGGGGGGGAAAACTGCGTGAGGGAGAGAGAGATTTGGGGGAGAAAATAAACTTATTTCTCTCCCTTACCTATTATAAATAATTATCTATATATATTATACTTGCCTTATTTGCCACTTGTCATCATAAGATCCTCTCCAATTGCCACCTCTCTTACACAAATCTCAATTAAATCTCTACCCTCCACTTCACTCTTTAAATCCCTAGTTCTCATCTCCACCCTACATTATAAAATAAAACTTTATTTTCCACTTATATAGTTTGTATCTTTCCATGAAATACCATTATACACATAAACATATACAATACATTCTTGTATACATCACCAATATTATTATCACTATTACATATAAATATTTTTAACATGCATAGCTATTTAAATACTTCCAATTAATTCATTTCAAATTTCCCTGATAAATTTCCAAATTTATTATCACATAAATATAACCAAATTAAAATTCCTGATATTCTTTATAATCTCAATACTCAAGGAATATAGTATTAAATCAGGGTTGAAAAATTCGGGGTGTTACATTCTACCCTCCTTACAAAAGTTTCGTCCTCGAAACTTGCTACCTGAAGTAAGTAAGCATAAAACTTTGCATTTCTCTTATATACTTCAAATTCTTACTTCCATAAAAGACCCCTTTCGATCCTTTTCCTCAAGAACTTGGTATTTCATGAACAATTTCCTATACTATATTCTTACGATCCGACTTAATCTTAACTCGCTTGATATTTTAATCATTTCCTTACTCCAGTGTCCCATACCACTAGCAGCTCGTTCTGAGGGCCCACACCCTCAGCCGAACACATCCGAATTTTGGCATGTGGGTACCATAATCCGAACATAAGGTAGTGACCAAATATCCCGCGCTTCAGGATTAGTCATACACGTAAGAACTCCTACCCTCCTTAAACCAACCAAGTCAAACAATGTTTTCACATACATACAAGGCATAAACATGCAAATCAATCCAAAAATCAGCCCCCATCAATCCAATCCTCTTCTACTATTCGTTCTAAGTTTATCCTTCATCTATATCCTGTGCTCTGATACCAACTGTAACGGTCCCAGTTTAATAAATCCTCAATTTACATAACATCTTACAAAAGCCGATTAATCAAATTATTTCCTTATTTCTTAAAATTTTCGGCAGCACCTCCTTTGTAATTACTGGTCGGATATAATATCCAATACAGATATGATATATCTCGGCTAACATCAGCCTACTTATTCTCATTCCAACCATATAACTCTATTCAACATTATCCACACAATCATAAAAGTATTTCCGCTTGACATTGCCTACTTATGAAGAAACATATCAATATGAATTCTAGAGTTTCTTTCTATTCATCCATAGAGTCTCAGGAATGATAACTTTCAAATTCACATGGCATCATGTTGATAAATATACATATTATTACTACAACCCAATACAAGATATCTCGAATGTCAACTTGAAATGAAACTACTACAAGGTTCTCCAAATCTATATATATACAAGATTAATAGTCTATCTCACGACCCACATGTATCATTCAAAAAATCCACGCGTTCCAAGATACAAGAGTTGGATTGATACAGAACGAACCCTGCGCAGCATAGACCTGACCCCTGCCTCCAAGCAACCTGCAATATATCAGTCTGTGGGAGGGTGAGCTCGACAGCTCAGTGAGTGAGGTAGGAAATAAATCACGAAAAGATAATATCTCAATGAGAGTATATGAATATTCATGCAACGAAAGAAACCTGAACAGAAAGAAGGCAAGAATCGAAGGCATCCGATAGTTTAATAATTAAGGCCTCAGCCTCTAAAATTTCTGAGGACGGTCAGACTCTTATGATCGCATTCCCCAATTTCTTTCTTGGATTTTCATATTTATGTGTGATAAGGTCTAAGAGTTACATAACAAACTCTCTCGTCTTATGTGTACATAGTGTGCATTACCCACGTACCTTGTGTTTCACGCTATCATACATCAACCACAAGAGTTATGCCATAAACCTAGTTATTGCATTCAGATAACACTTACTTCACAAGTCATAATTATGTAACATACAATCATATCATATTTCTCGTAATGCAATAACGCTTCACCCTTCAAGTAAAGCACGGATTCACATGCACATTTTCACCCAATACATGGTATTCATTTTAAATCAGCTAAACTTGTATTCTGATGGTTTCATGTCATATACGATGACACAACCCTCATACCCCCAGTGTCACATACACACACATACACATTTGTATCACACATAATCATTCATTTTCAATCATATGTAAGGATTCAAATACATGCATATCATATCACCATTCAAGTACTGCATGGATTAACCCTTGCACTTTCACCCATCATATAATATTTCATTATCTCTTATAATAAAGCAGAGCTTCACAGTCATGCATAAGGACAAGCATAGAACACTGTTCAATTTGAATAAGCACATCTTATTTCATGACACACGACCCATCTCATACCCCGTCTTCACACCTACCAGCTCCCGCTGGCCCCTTCCTACATTTAACACACACAATATCACACCCCGTCTTCACACCTACCAGCTCCCGCTGGCCCCTTCCTACATTTCACACAATATCATACCCCGTCTTCACACCTACCAGCTCCCGCTGGCCCCTTCCTACATTTCACACAATATCATACAAAATCATATTCACACAATTCCCAAGTTCGGATTCTTAACATGCTTATCAATTATAAGTGCTCCAATAGGTCAGCACTTAAGTAATAACATCTATTTCCATTCATACTCTATCCAACTATTCATATTAGGTATATTATACAAAACAAATCATTCTCATAAAATTCTTAGTTGACTATGACGATGTTATAGGGGCATCTACTAACATATCACCTTCTATGTTAAACAACTTCTAAACACTTTCAGCTGAACTTAGAAATGTTAATGACTTGAGCAGTATATACCTTTCTTTGCAATGAGAATATAGACAACATCTTATTTAAACTGAAGGTGGGAATGTGAACCTTCTTAACAGTAACAAATCTTTCACTTTTAACCCAGTGTCGGAATCTCTAAGAAATTATCATATGCATAGTAAAGTACGGATCTCATTTCACTTGGCACTAAACTGCACACGAAGTTTATTGGTACCTTATATTTTTATGAGCCAGATAAGGACAGTCTGCTATCTGGAGTAGATAGCACTGTTAAAACTTTTAGTAAAATCCTTCATGACTCATATTATGCTGATATCAACTTTCGGGTATAACATAATTAAATCTTTTGTTACAAGGTCATGAGATTTTATCAGCTCTTCTATCTCTTAGACTTCTTAAAATATTACCCAAGACAACTTCAGGTGTAGACGTTAGGAGTACAATCTCATCTACTTTATATACTAAAATTCTAATGAAAGGAGGGCTTGAGTTTAATTGGGGAGATTTCCGTGTTCTCCAAATTTCTCTTCTAATTATATTTTAATTATAAAAGGGACACAATTTAGCTTTGTGCATTAATGAACTTGAAGTTAAATCCCTACATGTTAAGGATTTGCAAAGCCTTTACTATATCAACAAGGATCACTCTAAAAATCCCTCGATTTGCTCGTGATGTTTCGTCAAGCCTCTATCACCTACATCCAACCGGAATGTGAATAAACTGCTGGGAGGTGGACTCGTATAGCTCTATATATATATCTCTTAGACAATATAACACATACTATAAGTAGTTTGATGTTGCAGTGACCACCAGTCATGAACCTTTTGTTTGACACAATTTTATGGCTCGATCTTTCCGGATAACCAACGGAGTTTTTATAATAACTTTCATTCTACGTATAGGAATAGAACGAGGAAAGATTTATTAGAAACTAGACTTCACTACCTTTCCAATGACCTATTACATGATAGGTTTTGATTAACCAAACTGCTCCAGAAATTCAAAAACCTATCAGCTGTGCTGAATTCTGCAGCATGACAGTTTTGACCAACCTTCAATGTTTCAGTCATAGCTTAAGTTACAGATATCCGATGAGGGTATGGTATGAACCGTTGGAAAATAGACTCGATTATCTTTCCAACGGTATAAAATATGATACCATTAAACCCCAACATACTGCTGATCTGCACTTAAATTTACAGATTATGATCCTGAACAAATTCCTGCACCTATAAGGGGTATTCTCTATTCACTCAAACTAATTAATTTATTCTGAAACTTTTAAAAGAAAATATGGGGGAATCGTAAATTGGGGATTCCCTTAGATGACACAAATTGATCATTATATGTGCCTTAAAATTTCTCCGAATTTGAAAATTGAAAACTAGATAAGCTTGGTCAAATTAAGGTCTCCTCCACTACATTATTACTACTATAGAAATCTTTCACCTTCTATTAATTAATAAATACAATCGAATTAACCCATTAATAGCAAGCCTAAAATCATACCTTAACATGCAACCTCCTTACCCATCATTTAGGTGCAAATTAAATTTTCTCATAAATTTAGAGATCAAGGTTTGATCATTACATGCATTGCCAAGGGATTTCAAGGAATATATACACATGACTAGTTCAAGGGAAACAATTCTACTCAAATCAAGGATCAAGATCTAGGAATAAAAATAAAAATTGATTGAATTTGAGGAATGAGAAAAAGGGAAACCCCACTCACAGCCGAAATTTCCGAAGTCCGGCCGCCCTAGCCGCCGCCGCCGTCGCTGCCGCGGCCCTGGCCGCCGCTGGCCGCGCCTCCGGTCGCGCGTGGCCGCGGCCGGCCGCGCCCTGGCCGCGCCTCCTTGGCCACCCGCGCGAGAGAGAGAGAGGGGAGGGGGGGAAAACTGCGTGAGGGAGAGAGAGAGAGATTTGGGGGAGAAAATAAACTTATTTCTCTCCCTTACCTATTATAAATAATTATCTATATATATTATACTTGCCTTATTTGCCACTTGTCATCATAAGATCCTCTCCAATTGCCACCTCTCTTACACAAATCTCAATTAAATCTCTACCCTCCACTTCACTCTTTAAGTCCCTAGTTCTCATCTCCACCCTACATTATAAAATAAAACTTTATTTTCCACTTATATAGTTTGTATCTTTCCATGAAATACCATTATACACATAAACATATACAATACATTCTTGTATACATCACCAATATTATTATCACTATTACATATAAATATTTTTAACATGCATAGCTATTTAAATACTTCCAATTAATTCATTTCAAATTTCCCTGATAAATTTCCAATTTATTATCACATAAATATAACCAAATTAAAATTCCTGATATTCTTTATAATCTCAATACTCAAGGAATATAGTATTAAATCAGGTTGAAAAATTCGGGGTGTTACACATATAGTGGGTACAAATGAGCATGAAGTGCAAACATATACGAATCAATTTGTTCTCACTATTTGTACATGTATAAATCTAAGTTTTAATAAAAACTACATTTAAACTAGTATTTACCACATGAAGCATAAAAATACATAAAACATGAACATGCTATATGATGTCAAAAATGAATAAGCATGTAAATAAACTAAGAGTTTAGAAATAGTTACCAACTAAGGAACTATGTTCCAAAACTCCAAATATGGTGGTTGTCCCACCAAAACTCCTTGATAGGATGCATCTATATATGTGTCCATCAAATCCAAGTGCATCCACCATCAAGGCACCATCTCTCTCACGTCGTGTGAGAGCCCTCACCTACATCAAATACAAAAGGTGGGGATTTCGGTACCCATTTTCTTTTGGGTCCTTGGGGGCTAGCTTTGTAAGGCACCCAAACATTTTTATTACTAGCAAAATTAATATGATGCATCTTATCAAACAAAATTTTGCTAAATGGCCTTTGCGGCCACAATGTGTACACTTGTACACCTTAGGATGCTTATGTGTGTGAGTGTGATCATGACCTGCAACATAAGCATATGCATGATGATGATGTGTATGAGAAAGTGGAGCTTGTTTCTTTGAAAACATAGACTCCAATCTAGTGTGGTTAAATGCACATGTGCTCAAAGTAGAGCTCAAACAATCCATCTTATTTTTCAAAAATTAATCTCACTTTCATCAATGGTGGCATGTAAAGCATGGTGAGATTGTGAAACAATTTTCTTTTTCTTTTGAAAAACATTTTCTTGTTCTTTTTCAATCATTTTTCCTTTTAAAATATTATTTTCTTGAAAAACGATTTCCTTTTGTTTTTTCACCAAAACAATTTCATTTTTCAAACTAGTGTTTCCTTCACATAAATCATTCAATTTTGAGAACAAGGAAACATTCTCATTTTTCAAATCTTTATTTTCTTTTTCTAAGCATGCAATGTTACTTCTAAATGAATCATGTTCTATATGCATGCAATCAAGTTTCTTTTTCAAATTTTTATTATCCTTTTTAAGCATGTCATATTTTTCAAGGAGGAGTTGACAAAAAGTGCTAAGCTTATCATATGACATGTGATTATCTTCATCTACCTCGGATTCGGTAGTTACCTCAAGGGGGTTATCCCCTTGGACCATATAGCACATGTTGGAGGTGTCGCTTCCAACATCCGAATCGCTCCCGGCATAATATAGATCTTTTTCACCAAGGGAGGTGATAATGTTCCAAGCTACAAAAGCTGAATCAACATTAGAAACCCTAGATAAATAATCATCATTTAGGGTACTCTTTAAAGCATTTAGGGCTTTTGCATTAGCCTCAATATTCTTGCTATCATTAATATATGAATCTTTAATAGTAGCAAGATAAACATGAATGCCTAGGGCTTTGAGGTACAAAGACATCTTAACCTTCCAAATTTGGATATTAAGAAAGTCAAAGGTGGGTGGTGACATGAAATCCATAGTGTGTGTACAAGTATTGTGATTAGCCTAAAAAAGAGGATCTTTAACTCTAGGTTGTGAGACCCAAATTCAGAGCACTTGGCTCTGATACCAATTGAAGTATCACCCAGAGGGGGGTGAATAGGTGATGGCTAATCTAATGGTCACTTAATGCCAAATAATGGAAGTAAAAGCTATTATGTCCTAAACAAACTATTTAAACTAAACACCACGTATAACACAAGAGTGTAGCCGAATTCCCCATGAAGGGCTCTGGACTAACTCCTCTAGATTCCCCTAGATAAGGGTTGAGGTGCCTCGTTGGCTCTCTTGGTTAAATACAAGTGTTAGCAAACAACCCAAGCAAGTATAACAATTAAGCACACAAGTATATCAAGCATATAAATATAAACACAATAATTGAATGCAAGATATAGACAAGAGACAAAGAGAGAGAGAGAGTGAGCAATCGCAAACACGAGGGATTTGTTTCGAGGTTCGAGCACCCTTGCTCTACATCCCCGCCTTCGACACACGAAGGATTTCCACTATAATTGATCCCACGGGTCACTCGGTGCCGCAACACCTACAAGCTCTCGGACTCTCTAGTCCCATACACACCGCAAGCTCTCTAGCTCGCCGAGGCCGCACCTCAATCAAGGAGTTCACACACGAGCTCGAAACACCGCGAACCCGCAAGTCCGCCTTCTCAAAGTACAAGAAAGAACTCTTGATGATCTAAACACTTTGATCACCAATAAAAACTCTCACAAGAACACTCCTATAGAATGAATATGTCAATGGGTTGCTCAAGTGTTTGTGAGAAAACAAGGATGGAATGTGTGGTGAAAAACTCTTTTAATCACTCTTGATAAAACTCTCCTTTTGATTGGAAATATTTGCTCTCAAATATGTGGAGAAAACCTCTTGAAAGGATAGGAAAAACTGGCCCAAAAACTCTCCCAAAATCTTAATCAAAACAGCCCCCAAATGCCCCATTTTATAGTCTAGAAAACTAGCCGTTGGGGTCTGTCAGGCCTGTCGGTCGACCGCCCGGTCGACCGGCCAACGGTCATATTTCAGACCGTTTGAGCCATCGGTCGACCGGTCGGTCGACCGAGCCAGGATACAGAGAGAAATCTCTCTGTCCGGTCGACCGCTCGGTCGGCCGGGGCCTTTCCAGAGAGCAGAGCTCTCTGGACGATCGACCGGGTCAGTCGGCCGGCCATCCTGCAGAACTAGCGTGCACATCTGTGCACGTCGGTCGACCGGCTGAAGCCAGGTCAGGTCTGAACTAGGGATTAAAAACTTGGTCTTTTGGCTCACATAAAAATCCCATAAATTCACAAAAAAATCTACAAAAATAGTTTTACCAATATACTTTGATAAACAAACATGCTTGCACAAAATCAAGGCATGTTACAAATGATTTAGACTATTTTTGTAATATGGAAAAATTGGCTCAAATGAAAACAGTATTTTTCCAAACTTAGTTTTTCCAAAACATCTCCAAATACAAAACAAGATATTTAAATAACTTTGAAAGCATATGGTGTATGGATATGATCCACTACACAAACATGGTGAAATATCTATGTTTTTGACATTAAGCTTCTAAACTTGGTTTTGGTTAAAAGGCAAGAATATAGGAAATTCAAGTTTACTTGTTTTAACCAAAAGAATCAAAACGGTATTTTCCAAATTGAAAATTCTTTTTTAAAACAAACTAAATCAAGAGTGTGTGTGCATAAGATACTTGAGCAATCCACCAACTACTCTATCCTTTACATTTTATCTAAAATAAAATCTTACTAAAACAAACCTAGACTCAAGTCTTCATCTTCTTGAAGTCTTCACTTGAAGCCTTCTAGACTTGGTCCAAACACCGTGCTAACTCCAAAACTTGACTTTAAATCTTTTGTTGAAGTTATGCACCTACTAAGATCTTGATCATAAATATGTCACTAATTAAACACAAGATCATTAGTACTATAACTACATGAATTGATCATCATCAAAACTAGAGTGATGGGCCTTCGGGCTAACATAAGAGAGTTCCACTCTCAGGCAGAGCTGGGGTCGACCGAGTCGGTCGATCGTCCTCCCAAACGGTCGGATTTATGACCGTTGGCGGTCGACCGGCCCGGTCGACCGTTAACTGTCAGAAGTTCTAACAGATTCCAACAGCTCTATTTTTTTAGTCAGATTTTTGTTGGGTTTCACCCCAACGACTCTTTTGAGCTGTGTAGGTTATTTTTCTTCCACTATATATAGTGGGACACTTCTACAAACTTAAGAACAAGATTTACAAGTAAAAATTCAAGTTTTCAAAAGCTTAGCATTTTAGAAAAGATTTTCATCAAAGCCAAAATTTCCAACACCTTCTTGAAGCAATCCTCTACTTCTCTCTAGTCTTTTGCACTACACAATCCCAAAGTATCATCTCCTTCATCTTGGTTATAGGATTATGCAAGTGAGCTTTTTGATCAAGTGTGATCAACCTTTCTTCATTGTGAGAAGTTGTAGAGGCATCGGCCTCAAGCGAGCGGGTGTGCTTCAAAGTGTTGTTGCGGCACCGCGAGAGATAGGACAAGTGTGTCCTTGTATTGACGATCTGGTGGGATCACCAATAGTGGAAATCCTTCAAGTGTGAAGGCGGGGAAGTAGAGCGTGGCTCGAACCTCGAAAAAATCCTTGCGTTTGCGATTGTCCACATTTTCTCTAAACTCTATCTCTCTCTTACTTGCTCTACTAAATTGCTTATTTACTTGCAAGTTAATTAATTGTGCTCATTGTTTTAAATAGTTTTAAATTCCGCATTATTGTCATTTCATATAGCCATCACCTATTCACCTCCCTCTAGGTGATTTCAACAAGTTACACACAGTTACACAATCAAACCCTGTGCACTACATCTATCTAGACTAACCATGTCTAAATCTTGCTCTGATACCAACTGTACCGGTCCCCATTTTGTAGACAAAGATTAGTCCGATAACTCCCAATTATTTCAATTCTCCATTATTATCCCAGAAAAATTTTGGCAGCACCTCCCTTAAAGTTTTACATTTTTACATAACATAGAACATCCATTTCGGCTCCACGGCCTACTTATTCCAAATAAGAATTTTGACCCACACGGCCTGTTTATCACAGGGTATAAATATGTCTCAACTCAAAAATTATATTCTCATTACATGTTTCCACAACATATTTCCAGAATACATCTTAATAACATATAACATCAAGGATTTGATCTCCAACATATCATCACCAAGTACAACCACCAGTCTTAGTTCTCAAAACATCACATGTACCATAACTCCCTAGTCCCAAAATATTACAAAAGTGGAGTTACGTACAATGAGTGTATCATAAGCATAACTAGCCAGAAAAGTACTTAAAGTAAAGCATACATATGAAGAGGGTTAACAAAATGGTATGAATAGCATGTCGTTCGGCCTATTACTAAATCCTCCGAGCTAAAGCAATCTCTTTCCTTTATCCAAAACGGAAATGGGTGAAAAGAAAAAGGGGGGTGAGCTCAATGGCTCAGTGAGTAAACTACACAAACAACTAAAATCTGGCAAGATGAAATTCTATCACAACCAAACTTTTGAGGGGTCTGAGGAGGTCTTACATATGATGACTGCTACTCCTACCATATGGCTCTCTCCTATCCATCCCCATATTCTACACCTTTTATTAGTTAAATATCTCAACTATCAAATTTTCTTTTATTAACTCAAAATATTCTTTCCGAGTACACAACAAGTTCAAGTTCATCAACAATTTTCTACACGTGTATTCCTACGTGTATGCCTTTACCCTCGCCTAAATTCTTCATTAAATAATATCACATTCAGACAATACACTATATCCTTTATTAATGGAGCACATACATATATAGCTTATAAGCATGAAGTTTAAATTCTCTGTCTTCTCCCTCCTACCGGCTCCCGCCTGGCCCCTTCCTCCTTGTGAATACAAATAGATTATATATATATAAACATATATATACACATAAAACATGTCCACCGTCTTCCCCCTCCTACCGGCTCCCGCCTGGCCCCTTCCTCCTTATAATTATATATATGTACAATGAAATATGACCATCGTCTTCCCCCTCCTATCGGCTCCCGCCCGGCCCTTCCTCCTTATAATCACACACACACACACACATACACACACACATACGTGCGCGCGCGCGCGCACACACACACACACATATATATACACACACACACACATATATACACATATATACATATATATATATATATATATATATATATATATATATATATATAATATATATATATATATATATATATATATATATATATATATATATATATACCTATATATATAATGAAACATGACCACCGTTTTCCCCTTCCTACCGGCTCCCGTCCGATCCCTTCCTCCGAGCAAACAAGCCAAATATAAATCACACAATTATCATACTAGTAGACACATGATATTTATGTCATATGTACTTTAACGCAATAATTCTTATCAATTACAACACGCGTGAACATGTATAAACCTTATGATTTGCAAAGATTCATGTTTCGTAGGATCATTTTCACATCCATAATCGATCTCTTCACTAATCTCCGTTGATCGCACTTCCACACAACAACCCTAGCAATTGAAACATAGGAGATTTAGATCACATTTTCCATCAACAATAAGAGGAGACATAGATAATTACCTGCTCACTTTCAGCTTTAGTTTATGCTCTGAAAATAGGAGTTTTGAAGCCTAAAACTCAGTTCTAGGGTTAGCACCACACCCCAAGATCACACCCGAACCCACGCCCTTCCTCCTCCCTCTGATCTACGCATGACCGCCAGCAGCGCACGCGCGCGCGCTGCTGCTGGTGCGCTGCTGCGCGTGCGTGCTGCAAGCGCTCCCTTCTCCCTAGCTCCGGCCCGGGACGAAAAGAAGGGGAAAAGAGAGGGAAAGGTAAGGTAGAAGGGAGAGATATAGTAGGAGGGAGATCTCTTCAGAAATTAAGGGAGAAGGTTTGAGAATTCTAGGGCTTTTGGAAGAAATATAGAGAAGAGGAGTTTTCTCAGATCTGAACGTAAGAGGATGGGGAGGGTAAAATGGGTAGAAAGTTTCTTCTTTGGTGTAAATTATAAGGTGAGGACTCACCTCTAGATGCCACTTGTCCATGCTTCAATCAAGAAGATCCAAGCCCTAGATCTCACCTTACATGCACACCTACCCCATTCCACTATCTCCAAGGATTATTATTAGCATAACACTAAGTTCTAATTAAGTTAATCATGGCCTTAGAAATACCCATGTGACATACCCTCATTTATACAAGCATTAGGTATACAATACACATAAATTTTATGTATTCCCAATTTATCATGTTTTAATTAGGAAAGTGAATCACTCATAGAAATTTTAAATTTTTATTATTATTATTTTGAGGATAACAATTTAAATAAATCTTTCAACCGCTAAACTCGATAATTAGAGTGTGAAAAGATATAAATAAAAAAAAATCGGTTGTTACACTTACGATCCAAGAAAGGCAATCTAATTCTTGAAACATGGGCATGGGCAAAAAATATTCAAAACACTTGATTTTTGGTTTATAGATATTTGAAATAATATAGATCAACTTCAATGGAGTGGATCTTGTATTCGAATATCGGAGGGTTGAATTTGAGTGGTAAGGATCCGGGCTCAAATCCTTTTGAAAAGACGCAAGTCTCTCTCTCTCTCTATGTATATATGTATACATATATATGTATATATGTATATATATATATATGAGAGAAATGTAAATCAGCTGACACAGGAGGCAACTCCTCCTATGTCGCACTCAAAAATCATATTTCCCGAATGAATTTTCAAGATCCGATCACACATTATCATCTTCATATTCTATAATATATGCATATAAAAAATCAAGTGATTTGAAATTTGTTTACTACATTTTTTTGGTTCAAACATTAACGGTTTTTTTAACAATAGAACAAAATAGAACATTTAGATTATGATTGGTAGTGAAAAGTGCATTTTTATCATCATATTTACCATCACATTTTCATATTTATTCATTTAATTCTGCACATTTATTAATAATTTGTAATTTATTGTGTGCAGGCCTCGAATTATTATGTTAACAATAAATAAAGCTTAAAGAGCCCAAAAGCCCAGATCCAAGCCCATGTTTGAAGCCCAGGTGAAAAAGCGCAAATACAAAGAGTCAAAATGCAAATACAAGGGCTAAAAGTTGCAAATATCAGAGATTAGGGAAGGATAGACTTCTATCCAACTCTAAACACCTGCAGGATGAGGATAAAAGGCCAAGATAAAGAGGAATTTCGTGGAGAGAAGATTTGAAGAAATCTGGATTAAGAGTAACTTGATTACTAAGTTATCTCGAAAATCCAGATTTAAAAGGCCAGGATTACACTTCTAGAAGCAGGCGCCCACATGGACGGACCAGGAGAGGCCACGCGCCAAAGCGCGTGGCCAGAAGCCACTAAAGTGCCGCGGACCCGCGGCAAAAGCCGCGTTTCCGCGGCAATACTAGCTTATCCAGAGAGCAGATTTTGTGGTGATGTTTATCCGGGACTCTGTGGCATTCTGCATCTATAAATAGCACCTGCATTGCAATGTAAAGAGTGTCCAGCGTCCAGAGGCGAGCCAAGGGCCAAAATTATGGTTTCTTCTAGGTTTTCTTCTTTTGTAAATTAGGGTTTCTTTTCTTTTTATTTTCAAGAGAGAGAGAGGATTATATTGAGCGTGACACTGATGTATCTTCTTTTCTCTGCCATTGATTAAAGCAATAAAGGTAATTACTTTTCTTTTTGTTCTTTATTCTTATGTGTTATTTTTATTTTGTTTTTCTTTTCTTTTTCTCTGTGATCTTGTGGTTGTTGATGAACATGCAAGTGGATTCCATAAGCACGTATAACTAAGCTCTGTGAGAACCAGCGATAGTTCATGAAGACGTCTCCTCCAAGCTACGCATCACTTCGTACTTGAGTATGCTTGACGATATAATGTGCACAGGGATTGAGATCGATCTTATGATCTATTCGTGGAACGCCTCCTAAGCAAGGTAGAACATGTAAGGTTTTCACGTTCTTTCTTCAACCAATATCAAGTAAGTTTTCTTTTCTTTTTGTTTCTTTTCTTTCCTTTTTTGTAGATTAAATCCACATCTTCCGCAATTCTTTTCTTCCATCCATTGTAAATACCACCCATTGTAAATACCACCATTTAACTAATAAAATAAAAGCTTTAGAGTATAACTTGCTTAACGCTTCCATCGCAGTCCCTCCTTGAGGATCACGACCCGCATAGCCCTGCTACCGCGGATTAGAACTGATTCCTCGCACGATCTATTCTTAATCTAATATTTTAATTTTTGTGTGCAGGAAAAATCAGTCAACAAATTGGCGCCGTTGCCGGGGAGGGACGGTAAGTTATCTCTAAAACAAAAAAATTTAATTTTTAACTAATTCTTTATTCTTTTCTGTTTGCAGGTTTGGAGAACAGGAAACAGAAAACAGCAGCTGCAGTGGACATATAGCTGCCCTGTGCCTCTGCCCTCGAAGGCAGAGCACAGGAGCCCACTGTTTTGCCGCGGATCCGCGGCCAGAGCCGCGGAAACGCGGCAACAGTAAGGACTACTGATTCAAATTTTTTGCAGATTGCTGCAATTTGAGATTACTGCTTACTGCTCTATTCTGTTTTGTTCTGTGATATACCTGTAAATTGCTAATAATTCAACAGTAAATTATTGGTTGTTAAAAATAAAATTTGATTAGACGTTTGCATATTAGGCACGTGTCTTTTCAATTATTTTTATTTACTGTTGAAGAGTGCTGGAGCAAGGTACGTACGCATTGCATGTAGAATAGGACTCATCTCTTGGTTGATTATCTGCTTTGAGTGAATTCTATCTACTTATCTTATACACTTGCACTAATTCATCTTAAGGGCATAACCCATTAACAAGATAAGGTGGGGATTTCATCACCCTTCCTTAGCCCAAAAATCATATCCCAAGCACTCACTAACCCAAGCCTAACTAAAAAAAGAGTAGACGTTGGCCCTAGGGACATCTCGGACTCAATTAGGAGATTATCCTAAGGGGGAACGGTGTTGGAAGTTGACTCCGGCCAAATCAGTGTCTAGGAAGGGGATTGAGGGCCGAAAGCCCGAAGTGTGGTGGTTATTTAATTAAGGAACGTCTTTGACGGAAAACCTCCCACCACTCTTGCCCTGACCTGGCTGATTAACTTGTGGTCAAAGTCTGCACCCAACCTCCTGTGGACGGTCTAACCAGTTAGGAGTCGTCTAGGTCATAGGTCTACCCTAACTTAGGTTAGAATTTTTCTTTTTTGTTTGTTTATTTGTTTGTTGTGTTTGTGTTGGTGTGATATGGCATATAAGAATAATTCCAATTTTAATCCATATTACACCCCTAACTATTATTCGGATATTACCAACCCGGCATACCCTAACTTTGACCAATCTAGTGTGCCGGAATGGTCTTATCCGAATGAATATAACCCACACCCTCCATCTTATGACTATAATTTCCATAATAATTTCAACTCGTCACAGAGTTCATGGGGTTTCGAGTCCCCCGAGTCTAATTCTCAACCAAATTGTCCTCCATATCCATCTAGTCCACATTCTTCCCAAGATTCATACTCAGATCCACCCATTCAGAATAGAAATCCATCTATCTTGGAAATGATGAGTATAAATAAGTCCAAGCAAAAATCACCATCAATCTTAGACATGATGATACGTGAGTCCACCGACTCACAACTTTATCACGATTACCCGTCCTATTTTCAAGTCCAATCAGAACATGATCCACCTATCGACTATGAAGGGATGCTAGCTGCCATGACTGAGGCTAAATTAGCCCGTGATCATGACATAGATTTGATGGTTCAATGCTTACGTTCTCACCGTCCGGCTGATTCTGATATCGCTGACCACTCGCTTAGAGCCGACGAACCAAGTTGCTTTGGACAACAAGATTCTAATTCAGTACCATCATGTGAACTTGCCGAAACTCCAATTTTGATAACTTGGCAAGTTTTTCCTTTCCTGAATTAGAACTTGAGCTTGAATATGATCATGATCTTCCACTTGATGATTCAATTTTATTTCCTGATCCAATAATGACTCCAGTGTCTCCACCTGATTTCACTTTTCCCGAGTCAACATTGGATCCTATTCCAATTCATTATGAAATTGAATCACCCATTTTAGATGATCATATTGAACTTGACCTAGATTCTCACAATCTCTTTACTTCTGAAATTGATTGTACAATTCTGACGGACGATGTTGACCTCAGTTTTGAAGAATTGTATGGCGATGAGCTAGAATTCCTTAATATTGGAAGTAAAGAGATATCATCCATATTAGGTCACATTCCATTGTGGGAAGAAGATTGTGGACTTGAGTTTCAATTTCTTGACTTGGACCCAATTCTTGAACCTAGCCCGACTCCTGAGCCCTTACTTGATTTGAGCATCTTCCCTGAGTCGGTATTCGTTCCCGCACCTATAATGTCCAAGTCAATAATTCCATCCTTTCATACTCCATTTTGGGACAAGGAGATTGAGACAATTAACTCTGAAATTTATTATGAAATTTGGAAATTTGATGGGGTGGAAATACTAAAAAATGATTATATATATATTTTAGTGGGTTATGTAAGGAAAATTTCTGGTGGGTTCCACCAAATTATTTGTTATCTTGATTGGGCCGCATTTCGTGGACCAATTAGACCACCTCCGGAACCACCACCCTAAGGTAATTTTCCGCCTTCCCTTGTTCTGTTTCATGCATATATGCATTCATTCATACATTGAGGACAATGCATGAGATAAGTGTGGGGGTGGGCTTTACTAACATACTAACATAGGTAGACACTAACAAAATTTGCTAAAAAAAAAAAAAAATTAAAAAAAAATGTTATAAAAAGGAAATAAAAAAAATTTAAAAAAAAAATGTTATAAAAAGGAAATATTTTGACTTATTTTTTGAAAGAAATCTAAGTTAGTTTTAAGGATTAGGAAAATCATGATTAGGATTTCTAAAGACTTGGTCAAAATAAATAAATTGTTTAAATTTTAGGTATAGGAGAGAAATTGAATAAATAATTAGTCTTGATTTTTACCTTAATGAATATTGCATACCTAATGCATATCTAGGATTCTAAGACAAAGACCCTTGTGCCTCATATATAAAAAGAAAAAAGAAAAAAATCACTAATTAAGCTGGATACATGTGCCTCAAGAAGCATAAGTATTCACGCCTAAAGGTGAATGCAAAAAAAAAAAAAAAAAAATAATACCTTAGTTTTGTGGCCTAGTTCACTCGAATTTGAGTCCGCGGGGTGTTTTCTCACCTGGTGCCCTAAGACCGACCGGTTTGGGAGTCACCGACTTTAAGGTTCGCTACATGGGTGGATTAGAAAGTCCGAGGGAACTAAGGAAAAATTACTTATATGTACTAACACATCTAATAATCAATTAGTTAGGTATTAGGGCCTCAAGAAGCCTTGATACTTATACGAAAGAGAATTAGATGAGTTATACATGCCAAAAAAAAATAAAAAAAAATAATAAATATATTACACATCTAATAGTCAATTAGTTAGGTATGAGGGCCTCAAGAAGCCTTGATACTTACACGAAAGAAAATTAGATGATAAAGAGGCATGAGAGTCCAAGTTAAGGAATTCCTAGATTCACAAGGGTGCGTATGACTTTTGGTAACGAAAAAGACTATATTAGAAATTCAATTTTAATCCTTACCTAAAATGAATAACAATTGATTTTATAAAGACTAGGTTTGAAGAATGAATAAAAATGAGGATCCTAAAACTTATAGACTACTTAGTCTCTTCAATAATAATTCAAATATTTTCCTTTTTATGGATTTTGTGGGTGTAATCCGCTGAAAACCCTCACGAGACAACACTCGTCCTCTAGGGTAACCTAGGGGTTTAACGGCTTGTTGCACGTGCTAAGTGCAATCGTGATTCCTACGAAAGTGAGTTAGGTTAGATTAACTTTTTCTTTTTCTTTGTTTTTACTCGAGGACGAGCAAAAAGATAAGTGTGGGGGTGTGATTGGTAGTGAAAAGTGCATTTTTATCATCATATTTACCATCACATTTTCATATTTATTCATTTAATTCTGCACATTTATTAATAATTTGTAATTTATTGTGTGCAGGCCTCGAATTATTATGTTAACAATAAATAAAGCTTAAAGAGCCCAAAAGCCCAGATCCAAGCCCATGTTTGAAGCCCAGGTGAAAAAGCGCAAATACAAAGAGTCAAAATGCAAATACAAGGGCTAAAAGTTGCAAATATCAGAGATTAGGGAAGGATAGACTTCTATCCAACTCTAAACACCTGCAGGATGAGGATAAAAGGCCAAGATAAAGAGGAATTTCGTGGAGAGAAGATTTGAAGAAATCTGGATTAAGAGTAACTTGATTACTAAGTTATCTCGAAAATCCAGATTTAAAAGGCCAGGATTACACTTCTAGAAGCAGGCGCCCACATGGACGGACCAGGAGAGGCCACGCGCCAAAGCGCGTGGCCAGAAGCCACTAAAGTGCCGCGGACCCGCGGCAAAAGCCGCGTTTCCGCGGCAATACTAGCTTATCCAGAGAGCAGATTTTGTGGTGATGTTTATCCGGGACTCTGTGGCATTCTGCATCTATAAATAGCACCTGCATTGCAACGTAAAGAGTGTCCAGCGTCCAGAGGCGAGCCAAGGGCCAAAATTATGGTTTCTTCTAGGTTTTCTTCTTTTGTAAATTAGGGTTTCTTTTCTTTTTATTTTCAAGAGAGAGAGAGGATTATATTGAGCGTGACACTGATGTATCTTCTTTTCTCTGCCATTGATTAAAGCAATAAAGGTAATTACTTTTCTTTTTGTTCTTTATTCTTATGTGTTATTTTTATTTTGTTTTTCTTTTCTTTTTCTCTGTGATCTTGTGGTTGTTGATGAACATGCAAGTGGATTCCATAAGCACGTATAACTAAGCTCTGTGAGAACCAGCGATAGTTCATGAAGACGTCTCCTCCAAGCTACGCATCACTTCGTACTTGAGTATGCTTGACGATATAATGTGCACAGGGATTGAGATCGATCTTATGATCTATTCGTGGAACGCCTCCTAAGCAAGGTAGAACATGTAAGGTTTTCACGTTCTTTCTTCAACCAATATCAAGTAAGTTTTCTTTTCTTTTTGTTTCTTTTCTTTCCTTTTTGTAAATTAAATCCACATCTTCCGCAATTCTTTTCTTCCATCCATTGTAAATACCACCCATTGTAAATACCACCATTTAACTAATAAAAATAAAAGCTTTAGAGTATAACTTGCTTAACGCTTCCATCGCAGTCCCTCCTTGAGGATCACGACCCGCATAGCCCTGCTACCGCGGATTAGAACTGATTCCTCGCACGATCTATTCTTAATCTAATATTCTAATTTTTGTGTGCAGGAAAAATCAGTCAACAGATTAATGAGTAAACGAATTTCAAATCACTTGATTTTTTATATGTGTATATCTTAGAATATGAAGATGATAATGTACGGTCGGATCTTGAAAATTCATTCGGGAAATATAATTTTTGAGTGCGACATAGGACGAATTTACCTCCTGTGTCAGCTGATTTACATTTCTCTATATATATATATGTATATATGTACATATGTACATATATATAAAGGAGGAAAGGGCCGCACGGGAGCTGGTAGGAGGGGAAAACGGTGTTAATGTGATACGATATATCTATATAAGTATAATGGAGGAAGGCGCCGGGCGAGAGCCGGTAGGAGGAGGAAGAGGTGTTACTGTTGCATATGTGTATGTGGGTGTGTGGGTGTGTGTGTGTACATAAAGGAGGAAGAAGTCTGGCGAAAGCCGGTAAGAGGAGAAAGACAAAGAATCTCACACTTCATTTGTGATTGTATAGGCATACGCATAATGTATGACATGTATCTAAGTATGTTATGCGAATATTGTGAAGTGTAATATTTGTATTATCTATATGGATAAACTATACTTATGATAATATGATGTGATATTGTGATATTATATTACTGGGCACATAACTATCTTCATGAAATTTTGAGCATGTTTGATGTGCTTTGTGTATGATATACGGAACACGTGGATGATACGTGTTGTATGTACATAAGATGAAATCATGCATAAACTATAAATAACTGAGTGAATTTTTCATTGAATTTATAAATCATATAATTTGCAATAGAGAAGCTAAAGAAAGTTAAAGAGAATCAGTAATTCGAAAAGTCAGACCATCACATGGACTGTATAAATAATTGTGTTGATTATTCATTATGATATACTGTTTTCTCTCATTCCTTTTGTTCATCTATACTTATCGTATTTGTTGAAGGAAAAAAAAAACCCGCTCTCTATTACTTGTGTTTTCTTTCCTTGATACTCTTCTGACTCTCTTTCACTGAGCTGTCAAGCTCATTCCCTTTTAGTTATATGCATTTCTAGTTGAGTTGAGGCATAGATGTGGTTTGGAGCAGCAAAGAATTTTGTTACATAGACACATGATTTTTGAGTATAAATTGCACTTCATTCCACAAACTTCTTACTTTATCAGTGTTGTAATTATTATAATTATTTTCTATGTTGTGTTATGGGAGCCGAGAGGTGTTTTATCGTACTCATTATATTGTGATTGTTGAGATGTTATGCATGGATAAGTAGGCGTTGTCAAGCCAAAATATTATTATGACTGCGTGGGTGGTTGTGGAGATTGATATATACATTTGGATTGAGATAAGCTCTAAAGACTGATATTGATATATGTTGTATTAAGACAAGTGACATAATACAGAAGAGATGGTGTCTAAATTTTTAAGAGATTAGAGATGATTATGATAATCCATTGAGTAATAAGAATGTTTATGATAATTACAGATATTAGAAATTAGGACCATTACATGAGGCCTCCCACTTTCTCACCTCCACCTCTAACCAAAAATCTCCTTACATGCATTCTAGGGTCTGGTATTGTGCCTGATTCACAATATCATGCGGTCATCCAACTTCTATTGAATTTCAAATAGAGAGTTAGAAATTTGATCCTCTTATTTCTCAAACCGAGAAACGATAGAACGAGATCCTAATACACACGGACGCAGGTTGTTCGGGGATAGGAATTTTCAAGAACATTTGGAAGCTTTTGTTTCTCAGCAAAAAAAAATAAATATGATAGTGAGAATAATATATTATTCGTATTTCCTTAGAAGCATTCTTTCCCAGTTGGTGGTATTCATATTGTGGGTAATAAGTAATGTGAGGTAAGAGAAAAGCAGTCGTTTTTCCCCTAGAAAAAAATTGTTAAATGCAATTTTTTTGGTGGAATACAAATTAGACTCTAAGAGAAATAATGCACATATTCAACCACTGATGCATTAAATAATGGATTACGTTTAAACATAGGCTCATGTATTATTCTCGCTTGAGTTATGTGAGTCTATGAAATGAAGTCTGCATATTTTTTTCCCCTCCCCCATGCGAATGAGATTCTGATCTCCAATATTGAGTAAGATCAAAATTTTCATTGCCAGTTAAATATGGACGCTTAAGTGGCGTATCAAGAAAATTATGTTAATGTGGGCGAAATAAAGTAGAATATTAAAGTGAAACCTCAGTGTGAGTGTAATAAAATAAAATAAAAGAAAAAAATAAGACATAGATGAAGATTTGAACCTATCACTTCAAGTAACTGATTACAAAACCTTGCTACTTGGGATAGGCATCAAATATGTTTATATGAAAAATCTGCCTATTTTACTCTTTTCATGAAAAAAATTTTGCTCACCGCACTTTGCAATCGCTGTGAGCCGTTGGTTAGTATGAGCCCCATTGGGTGGTGGGACCGACTCAGTGAGGCCCACCATCATCCAATGGCTCACAGCGCTCGCGGTGACGCTGTGAGCAAAGCGCGGTGAGGAAAAAAATTACCTCTCTATAGAGTATGCTGGGGTCCACGTGAATGAGAGGCGAGGGACGTGGTCCCAGTAGTTGTTAATGTAGAAATAATATCTCGAAATTTTGTTGTTGACAAAGTACTTAAAAATTAGTTGTTTGCTAGTTAAGTACCTAAAACTCCCTAACAACAAAAAGATGCACTTACAAAATTATTTGTGATATTAGAAAACAGCGAGAGGGAGTGAGTTATGGGGGTCACGTGCTTCTTTCTGTGCCCGTGGGCATCCGCGTGGATTCCCGTGCGGCCTTTCCTTCACGTGTCGGGCGCGTGTTAGATACGGTCACGAGCCAGATGCGTGACATTATTAATTAGGGCTCCGGGGGTGTCATTAAACTATTCTTATTATATTATTAGATGCATTCTAATAATTTAATACTTAAGGATAATGTCAAGCTTTTAAAGGGAGATAAAGGGGCATACTGTGTTGCTGGCCTCTTATTTTAACACATTCATATGTTGATATCCTGAAAGAATATTTTTGATGTTTTAACTTTGAACAGGTTATTACTCAAAACACTGCTACTACGATTTATAGATTAAACCTCACATATTTATAACATCATTTTTTACTTAAAACGACATTAAAAACAAGTGGTGGCAATTTTGTAAATAATTTACGGGTTTTAATGACGGTTCATAATGCACAGTCGTTAAATCTAGACTTTTAACAAACCGCCGTTAAATCATAGACTTTTAACGGTGATTTTTTAAGAACCGAAGTCTTTTCTCTTTGTGTTTACCACGTCACCGATATGCATCTCAATCCGCAACTCAGATCTAAAAATTCCCTCTTTTCTCTCATCTCTGAGCTATTTCGAATTCCCTCTCTTCTCTCATCTCTGATGGAATGGTCTCACTTGTATCACTAGAGGTTGTGTCGTACGGAATGATTGCACTCGCATTCAGCAATAAAGAAAGTGGGGTCTGACAACGGAGGGAGGTCGCGCTGGAGGTGAGGAATGGAGTAATCTTAATTGTGTGATGGTTAAAAAAAATCAGTTTTTGCCTAGATATTATCTTTGATTGTGTAGATTTCTGTGATCAGAACACCTTGAGGAATTTGACATGAGAGAAGAGGAGCCATGGGATTTTTTTTTTTTTTTTGTGGTGGGGGGGGGGGGGGGGGGGGGGGGGGGGGGGGGGGGGGATATCGGTGAGGTTGTCGTTGATCTTTTCTAGCAGCTCCGGCGGAAGCTTTATAGTCTTGAGGATGTCGAGCTCTCCGCGGCGGTTTGCGATGATGTCATTGAGGAAGACGATGGAGCGGTCCACGGGACATCTGCAATGTTGTTTTATGATTAATTTTTTTTAAAATAAGTATTTCACGTCGGTTTAAAAACCGGTGTCTTTGCCTCCCACTTACAAAGACACACGAATAGACATCAGACATCATTTCATCTTGACGGCAGTTTAAAACAGATGTTGTTTCAGTTTTCTGTACTAGTATACTCTTATAATATATTAGCATGAGTTTTTGGATAATGAAAATCAGCCAAAAATCTTTTTGTATTATTTTAAATTAACTATATGCATATATCATTAATTAAAATTTTATGCATTTAACTTTTTAACCATGAAACAAACGGGTGAAAGACTTTTCAATAATAGAACAAATGACATCATTTGATCAACGGTAGAAAATATCAAAATTACATTATGTTTTATACACAATCATATTAGGATATATAAATTAAGTTGTACAAAGTTGATAATCCCTAAGATACACTAGAAACACTTTACCCTTATAAATTTTGAATTTTCCAAAAAATATCTAACAAAGTTCCTGCCAGTGATTTGAAAATTTGAACACATGATAGAGAGAAGAAAACAGGAGAAAAAAGAGCTACATATCATTATTGCTAACTCAATAGGTTTTAGTAAAAAAAAAACAGAGAGAGATAATCTTTTTTCTTTATTTCTTTTCTCTTAATTTGTAGAAAATAGGTCAAGACTTATTGCAGTCTGAAATAATTAAATAATGATAAATTTGAATACTGATAAATTTCACATTTGTCTAATTAGATTAAAAAAAAACATTTATGACGTTACTTTCTTCAATAGTTGATTTTAGATACATTCCATCGTATCTAATGCTAATGCAAGTGTGCGAAAGAGATTTACACCAGAAGAATAGATCCATACAAGGACACCACAAACCCACCTACTGAAAAAAAAAAAAAAATTAAGAAATTGAATGCTCAATTGATATTAACCTCCAAACCTTAACTTTTGCTAGTTATATCTCTATTTAAATAACTAATCAAAATCTAATTTTAATCTTACTGTCATTCATCATCAAAAACTCATTACTCTGACCCTCTAATTTCTGTTGCCAACTCTCAATTCATGTGTGGTGAAGATTTTTTGTCACGAGCGATAGGACGTGGATTCACATCACAAGTGGGATTAGAGAGTGAGGCGTGTGTGTGTGAGATAAAATAATGTACAGCACAAAAAGAAAGACAAAAGATTTTGCGTGAAAACCCTTAATCGAGAAAAATCATGGGGAGGAGGAGAGGAATTCACTATAATTCGTAAAAAACAGGAATTATAAAAATTGTTTGTCAGAGTCTCGGCGTTCTATTAAGCTAAAAGAAAAGAAGATCTAAAAAGTCACTTTTCCTTGTTGGAGGAGGAGGTATATTTATGCTTCTGATCTATGTGCATGGAGATGAATTGTACATAGGGTAAGCAGAGTTCGAGTATAAGAGAAATTATCAATCGAACCCGAACCGAACCGAACCGCTCCACTTCGGTCGGGTTTCGGTTTTAGGTTCCGAAACCTAAACCTGACCGAATCGAACCGAATCTTTCACGCTTATATATCACTCCACCCAAGTTTAGTTTAATAAATCATGTGGTTCATAAAAAAAACTGATGAAATTTTATCTCATTACTTCTAACAGTACCATCTTTTTTATGTTGAATATGTGAAAGCTATGTTAAGCACACAATTACAATTGAGAATAATATTTATATTAGTATAGTTCTTTCTTTTACATTCTAATTATTAGAAGTTAGTAATAATTATATAAGCCTTGATAATATGAGTTCAAATACAATGTAAAAGTTTTAGAACATGAAATTTCATATTCACATTGAGGTTAGAGTATTTTTCTTGTTTTAATTTGAGTATTGGATATTTGAGATTAGGATATTAGAGGATGATAATATAATGGTGATTAAAAATGCAAAATAATTGTGAAAATATATAGGTCTAACTGAAAAAAATTGAAAAACCAAATCGAACCGAGTCGGTTCGATCTGGATCAGTTTCTAAGTATAATCGGTTCGGTTCGATTTTACAAAAATTAGCAAAAATCGAACCGAACTGATGATGCCCACCCCTATCTATACGGACGTGATCATCGTAACTGCACGATCTGCACATCTCAATTTGTTGTAACGATCGGATTACGAGCGTTTCATTATAGGAATTGTATGAAGGGAAATTGTTACTGTCAATAACTGCTCGCACTGAGCGGCATTACACGTTGTGAACGTGGAGAAGATTAGGTCGCGCAACTGATGACAAATAATGGGAATGATCTTTCACTAGAGCTCGTCTTTTCCGAAACATAGGAAGACCCGGATGTCCAAGTGACATAGCTTTGGGGATGGAGTATCCTCCGGACGAGGGTGGACTTCGGGAGGATCTGGAGTGGCGAAAGCTGCTGGATGGAGTGAATGATGTGAAAGTCTTGAAAAGGGTGCTCGGTTGCTTGAATACGTATGACCATCTTGATGAGAGTCAATTTTTAACCACTACACCATCCAAAACAAAGGTTAAAAGTTCCGGGCCTATTTGTCAAACTAATGTCTGATTGAGTTGAGTTGGGAAGAGTTTCAGGTTTTACCCAATATAGTCCTTGATGCTAGAAATTTATATTATTTTCTAAAACATGTAATATCTTTACAAATTAAATTAAGATAAAACAACAATTATTCTAGCATGCAACAACAATTATAATTTAAAATAAAATAAAAAGAATCTGACCTGGAGAATGCAGTCACGATGTCGCTGCCCTAAAGGATCAAAAGCTCGTCTCTTTATCCAGACGTTGAATCTACCTTATCCCCTAGCGGTAAAGGATCCCCGGATTCACCAGCACTCAGCCCAGAACGGTGGGCAGAGCCTCTGCTCAAAAGAAAAAGTTGCCCAGAAAAATAAAAAATAAAAATATTCTTTTAACATGAAGACATTCTCACGAAGAGTAGGCTTCAGGTTTTCTTTTAAGATAAAAAAGAGAAATGAGTTGTACCTCTTGCTATTGTACTGAGGAGTCTATTTATAAACTTAGAAAGTTGTTGTAACAACTCCAACAGAAAATCTGAGCAGTTGAGATATTTTCTCAACTGATTTAGATCCTAAGGTTTGGTCAAAGTTGACTTGGTAAAACAAGATTTGAAACAAAAGCTTTTCCTTTATTTTAATTCAAAAAATCCAATAGTCCTTCCCCCCAAAAGCTTGAATTTCAGGGAAGATAGAATAAAAAAATCAACAATAAATAACAATCAAATTATCAGATCATAAAACATAAATAATATAGGGCAACATCATACTGTGAATTCAGAATAAGTGGACTACACCTGAAACCTTCCTTAGTGAATTTATCGTCATCTGAGAGACATAGTGAACTACGCCTGGAACTGACCTCTTTTACCAGATATTGATAGAATACACATACAATAAGTCTTCATCTATTGAGCGAGCGGGTTGAGCGTTAAAGGTCATGCTCATAATAACCGACTCATGAGAGTTTCTAGGGGTCAGCCCTGCCCCCCAACCGCGGTTATCACGGTTTCTCTCACGTAGGTAAGTCCTCCAAGAGTACTACAGCTGAATGTTATACCCTCCACACTATATGTGTTGGGCTTATTAAGAGTTTAAATCATCCTTACCTAGCTGTATCATAAGAGCATCGTCACTATATAGAAGGGGTAGTAGCTACAACGCTACATATATGATATAAATATATCCAGGTTGATGCTCCACACGAGTAGTATCAGTCCAGCTGTTACTACTATATTGAACCTCTTTCTTGAAACTAGCTCCCAATCTAGTAGGTTGGATTCTCGCTGTCGGTGAACTCTACTACGGGCTTAACCCCATCTCTCTCGATGAAACTAGGACTATACTCCTAGAAAGACCCTTAGTCAGAATGACTTTATGTTTTTCAGGGACAGACAAATGACTTAGCAACCTTTTATTTTCAAGTGGTAACAGTCAGAGATTTAATTCTTCATCACCACATTATTATGACAGCTTTTATTAGATCTATAAAATTTTTGGGTAATTGTCAGAGTCCCCCCATTAGGAACCATAAGGTAGTTAAAGTTTTTCTTGTAGCCTTAGTTTCAAAACGAATAAATTAAACCATAATAGTTTATAATAAAGTATATACACATTGTATTTAAACTATTCATATATTTAAGGGGGGTGTGTGTGTGCGTGCGCGCGCGCTAAAGAATAGTAAAGAAATTTATGTTTCTCAAATGTCATAAAATGCACACTTAAAATCAAAGTTTAAGTATTAACAATAATTCAGATATATCTTAAAAAATATTTGAAGCATACTTAATCAAAATATTAAGAACTATACATGTATTAGAGAAAAAATATTTATTATTCATTCTATTTACTTTATTAAGACATTGATGATGTTACAGATGAGATTTTGATATCTTATGAGATGGCTGCAAATTGGTTTCTTACCAGATAGTAAAGCATCCTAGTTTGTCTTTCCATTTATTTTATTAATAGTATCTGAAATTTCATCTTAAGCAAATCATCATTGTCTTAACTTAGTGATTAGGATATAAAATATAATTTTTTCTTTTGTACATGCAACATGTTCATGTTTTCACAAATAACACATGCATATAATGTATGCATTATAGATTTTTAGTTTTGAAAAATTATTCATAATTTAATTAACAACGAAAATTATAATATTCTTTCTAAAAAAGTAAACTCTTTTAAAGAAATATTTGAAGTGCATGATTATGTAAAATATAGAAATCATTCAATATATTTTATTATAAAATAATGCACTTATAATTTCAATATATACACACACACACACATAATTTCATGAATAAAAAATTTAAAGTTTAATATTTTTCGCAACTATATGAATATTCTCATAGTTAAATCATGAAAACACTTAAATAAGAGGTAAATAAATTTTTAGTTATGAATATATTTTTAATAAGTATAATAAGTTACATCAACATATGACATTTTTAACTTAATATAGTTCCAATAATAAATATCTCATTGAATAAAAGCTAGCAGCAAAATGAGAATATTTTTTACTTATAAGGTAATTTCAAAGAAATTTATTTCATTATTCCTGATATTAAAATATACACCTTTTCAAAATTTTAAGAAATGTAATAAGAATCTGATTTAAAATTTCTAAGTAAGAATCTCAATCAATTCTCGACAATTAAAACTATATTTGAAAATATCAAAATGTAGGTTCACCTAAAGGGGGGGTGAATAGGTGATGGCTAATCTAATGGTCACTAAATGCCAAATAATGCGAATAATGCGGAAGCTAAAAACAGTTATGACCTAATTAAAACTTTTACACTAAACACCATGTATAACACAAGAGTGTTGCCGAATTCCCCGTGAAGGGCTCTAGACAAACTCCTCTAGATTCCCCTTGAATGGGTTGAGGTGCCGCGTTGGCTCTCTTGGTTGAATACAAGTGTTAGCAAACAATCCCAAGCAAGTATATCAATTTAGCACACAATATATCAAGCATGTAAATGTAAAGACAATAATTGAATGCAAGATATAAACAAGTAAGGGAGAGAGAGAAAAGGCAATCGCAAACACAAGGGATTTGTTTCGAGGTTCGAGCACACTTGCTCTACATCCCCGCCTTCGACACACGAAGGATTTCCACTATGCAAGATCCCAATGGATCTCTCCTCGGTGCCGCAACACCTACAAGCCCTCGGACTCCTAGTCCCGTACACACGCAAGCTCACTAGCTCGCCGAGGCCGCACCTCAAACCACCGAGTTCACACAAGAACTCTAAACCACCGCGAACACGCTTGTCCGCCTCCTCAAAGAACAAAAAGGAAATCTCTTGGAGATCTAAAACACTTTGATCACCAATTACAAACTCTCACAACACAATCCTATGGATAGATAAGGCAATGGATAGCTCAAGTGATGTGTGAGAAAACAAGGAAAGAGATGGTGGAGAAAAACTCAAAGAAATCACTTTTACACTCTTGATAAATCTCTCCTTTTAATTGGAAGTATTTGCTCTAAATTTTTGGAGAAAAACCTCTGAAATGAATAGGAAAAACTGGCTCTAAAAGTCTCCAAAATCTTAGCTCAAAACAATGACCAAACCCCCAAATTTATAGGCCAGAAAAATATAGCCGTTGGGGTCTGTCAGGCCTGCCGGTCGACCCGGTCGGTCGACCCCCAACGGTCAAAAATCCGACCGTTGGAGCCTCCGGTCGACCCGCCCGGTCGACCCAAAAGAACAGAGAGCACTGCTCTCAGTTCCGGTCGACCCGCCCGGTCGACCCGCTCGGTCGACTGACAGACGTGCACGGCTCTGTGCACGTCGGTCGACCCTTGCGGTCGACCTGCCCTTGGTTCCGGTCGACCCGCCCGGTAGACCGTAAGCCAGTTCTGGGTCAGCACTTAGGAGAAAAATTGTTAGAGATAATCTTGTATTTTCTAAAACTTTACCAAATACAAAAACAAGATATTTTGAACTTATTAAAGCATAGAGTGTATGGATATGATCCACTACACAATCAAGATGAAATATTTATGTTTGACATTAAGCTCTAAACTTGATTTTGGTTAAAAGATAAGTATATGAGAAACACCGAAAAACCAAACTTGTATTTTTCCAAAATGAAAAATCTTTTCTAAACTAAAAAATCTTTTATGAAAACAATTCTATCAAGAGTGTGTGTGTATATGTACTTGAGCAATCCACCACTATTCTATCCTTTACATTTTTAACTAAAACAAAAACAAAATCTTATACTTAGACATAAGTCTTCATCTTCTTGAAGTCTTCACTTGAAGGCTTCTCATCTTCTTGACTTGGTCCAAGCTTGATCCAAAAGCTCCTTGGATCATACCGTGCTAGCTCCAAATCTTTACATTTTATCCTTTGTTGAGCTATGCACCTACTAAGATCTTGATAATGAATCTGTCACTAATTAAACACAAGATCATTAGTACTATAACTACATGAGTTGATCATCATCAAAACTAGAGTGATGGGCCTTTGGCCAACAATCTCCCCCTTTTTGATGATGACAAAACCCATGAAGTTATATATGCATGGATTAAAGTAAAGCTTCAAGGAAGCTCCCCCTTTACTCATGCATAGCAAATAAACAAATAGATATAGCAATGAAGCACATAACTATGTATGCAATGTATGGAGATAAAACATGAAATCCTTTTCTCCTAGTTGCAATACAAAACATATATGCATAACTAACAAGGAAGACAAATACTTCTCCCCCTTAAGCAATGAAAACATGCATATAAACTCAAATACTTCTCCCCCTTTTGTCACTCATCAACAAAGGGTTCAAAGTAAAAGCAAATCAAACAAATTTTTCTCCCCCTTCTTGTCAAAAAAACAAAGAGATCAAGAAGGGGTAATACAAATCAATCAATAAGGATTATATGCGATATACATTCATGAAGAGGAAGACGCTAAGTTAACTTCCCTACACATATTCATTACATGAAGAAGGGATGACAAGCCCTAACTCACATAACACATATTATGTAATGCATTAGAGGAGATGTGAAGCCCCCTACACACGTATATCATATAAAGAAGAGTTGTCAAGCTCCTCAATTTATAATATACTCAACATGAATCTATATGTAAGAGAGATGTTAAGCTCTCCTTGCATATAGGAAATACAAATAAAAAATTTGAATTTTTCTTTTAATAAAACACATTTTGAGATATCAAGTAAACACATTTTTTTTATTTTGATATCAATTTGAAAACATATTGCATAAGCTTTAAGAATTACCAAGTTGAATTAAGCTTAGCATATACATTGTGTTTTAAGAACAATTGATTCACTCTCTTAAAGCACAAATAGATCACATATATGTATGAAAAGATAATACCAATAGAAATTGATATAATTTAAATTTAAAAGCATTCATACATACAATCGAAATATGAGTATATAAAAATCATATTGATACCAATTGAAAATATCCAATGATACCAATTGAAGAGTAAGCTTATCATATACTCTACCATATGAAGAATTTGCACTAGTTAATATGAAAATGTTTTAAAACTAGTACGGAATCCTTCAAGCAAGGAATAAAGCAAAAATGTCAATGTAATCTCAATATTCCTTTAAATCATTACACATTTTTTTTATTAAAAACAAAATTTATATTTCAAGATATATGTATGTTTTGACAACACAATAAGTATACATACATATCCCTTAAACACAATGGAGTCCATATAAATAGATTTGCATTAAAGGCAAATGACTCAAGAGGTATACATGTATATCTTAAAGTTTGACAAAATGCACATATACATAAAATGAAAACACATGATCATAAATCAAATCCAAAAAGTGGGAATACAAGTTTAAAAATGTATGCATCATCAAAAACTAAGCAATACAAACACATTTCATGGGTTCAAATAAGCATTCAAGCACAAATATAAATAGATTTATTTGTGGCCCACAATATGTTCAAGTATAAATCCTAGTGTTGATAAAACTAACATTTAAACTAATATTCAAATACATGAAGCATCAAATCTTTTAGATCACAAAAGAATTTATCATATAATTGAAATAAGGTAGGATCATGTGGATAATCTTATAAATTAATAGAAGAATAGATAACTAGTTTAAATTGATTTTGAATAACTAGTTAAAGATCCTACATAACATCAAATCATATGTTTTTCATAAAACATAACTAGATACAAAAAAATTTAAGCACTCATGGTCTATAAAGCTCAAAAATGATTTTAAAAAAAGTGTGAGTGTTAAACGATCATGTAACTAGTACTTTTATGAAAATAGTCATTGAAGCTCAAAAAGATCATAAGTCACATTTTTTAACAATTCAACTCAAAATCATTTTTCATAAAATCAACAAACTTCTAGGTATATGTATGATTTATCCAAATCTAACAACATGCATACATATCCCAAATATAAAAGAGTCTATTAATGATGTTTGAATTAAGGCAAGAGACTCACAGGTATACATGTATATTTATTAGTTTTGAATTTAGAATACATATACATGAAGTAAATCACTAAAATAGGCAAAACATGTATAAAAGAAAATCACCAAAACTAGATTATACATATGCATAAAGTGGATACAAATGAGCATGAGGTGCAACCATATAAATAAAATAAATGTAGCTCACTATTTGTACATGTATAATACAAGTTTTGATAAAAACTACATCTAAGCATGTTATTACCACATGAAGCACAAAAATACATAAAACATGAGCATGCTCAAAATAATATGAATGAACAAGTATGAACATAAATAAAATGGGAGTTTAGAGATTGTTACCAACTCCAATGCTCCAATCATGGTGGTTGTCCCACCAAAACTCCTTGATAGTGATGCATCCAAAAGTATGTCCATCATGTCCAAGTGCATCCACTACCAAGGCACCAATCCTCTCACGTCTTGTGAGAGCCCTCACCTACATCAAAAGCAAAAGGTGGGGGTTTTGGTACCCATATTTTCTTGGGTCCTTTGGGGTTAGTCTTGTAAGGAACCCAAAATCTTTTATTAGCAAAATTAAAATAATGCAACTTGTCATAACAAAATTTTGCTAAATGGCCTTTGCGACCACAATGTGTACATATGTACACCTTAGTATGCTTATGTGTAGGAGTGTGATCATGTTGTGCAACATAAGCAAATGCATGGTTATGATGTGCATGAATGTGTGGAGTTTGTTTCTTTGAAAACATGACTCCAACCTAGAATGATTAAAAGCACAAGAGTTCAAAGTTGAACTCAAACCATCCATTTTATTTTTCAAATCTTTAATCTCATTAGTGGTGGCATGAAAAGCATGATGAGATAAAGAATCATTTTTCTTTTTCTTTTGTGAAACAAAATCTTTTTCTTTTTCACAATTTTTTTTTCAAAGATTTATTTTCTTGAAAAACAGCTTCCTTTTATTTTTCATCAAATCAACTTTATTTTTCAAAGTAGTGTTCCCTTCACATAAATCATTCAATCTTGACATGAGGGAAACATTCTCATTTTTCAAATCTTCTTTTTCTTTTTCCAAACATGCAATTTTAGATTTGAAAGAATCATTTTCTTTATACATGCAATCAAAATTCTTTTCCAAATATTTGTTATCTTTTTCTAAGCATGCAACGTTACTTCTAAATGAATCATGTTCTTTATGCATGCAAGCAATGTTCTTTTTCAAATTTTTATTTTCCTTTTTAATCATGTCATATTTCTCAAGCAATTGTTGACAAAAGGAAGTGAGCTCATTATATGACATGTCTTCATCATCAGATTCGGAGTTTACCGCAAGGGGGTTATCCCCTTGGACCATGTAGCACACGTTGGAGATGTCGCTTCCAACGTCCAAATCGCTCCCGGCATAATATAGATCTTTTTCGCCGAGGGAGGTGATGATGTTCCAAGCTACAAAAGCCGATTCAACATTAGAAACCCTAGATAAATAATCATCATTTAGGGTTAACTTGATAGCATGAAGGGCTTTAGCATTAGCCTCAATGTACTTGCTATTATTAATATAAGAATCTTTAATTGTAGCAAGATAAACATGAATGCCTAAGGCCTTGAGGTACAAAGTCATCTTAACCTTCCAAATTTTGATGTTAAGAATGTCAAAGGTGGGTGGTGACATGAACTCCATAGAGTGTGTACAAAATATAGTGATTAGCCTAAAATGAGGATCTTTAACTCTAGGTTGTAAGACCCAAATCAGAGTACCAAGCTCTGATACCAATTGTAGGTTCACCTAGAGGGGGGTGAATAGGTGATGGCTAATCTAATGGTCACTAAATGCCAAATAATGCGAATAATGCGGAAGCTAATGTTGCCCAAGGTTACAATCAACCCATGTTTAGTGTATTTTGATGATTACAAAACATATTAGTTATTGGTACTAATATAAATTGTTGTTTAAGTGTGTTTCAGGTTTATATATTAAAGAGATGGATTCTTCCCTAAAGGAAGGTACATTGGACTCAAGACAAGTCAAATTGGGCTCAAAGTGCAATATTGAAGATCAAGAGAAGATAGCTCAAGTTGAAGTCTTGAAGACCATTGTAGTTTGTAAGTTTAGTTTTGTAAAGATAGAATATGTGAAATTTGGCTCTAGGATTTGCACACACATTTGTTTTATATGTTTCTATGTTTTCAAAATATTTATTTCTAGGTTTATGCCTTAGTTTATACATACATGTACCCAAAGCTTTACATCTTCAAAAACTTGTTTAAATACATGTATATAAACTATTTTCAGCATAAAACTTAGCTTCAGATTTTTAAAGATTTTATACAAAATTTTCTATCTTAAAATCTGCCCAGAAAAACAGTTTTCCAGGCAGACCGGTCGACCGGCCCAGTCGACCGGCTGCTGTGTCCGGACATGCACAAGTTGTGCATGTCTGTCGGTCGACCGGACCAACAGACCGGTCGACCGAAATTAGACGTTTGCTCTCTGTATCCTTCCGGTCGACTGGGTCGGTCGACCGGTAGAAGGAAACTGTGTTTCCTTTCTTGAGATCGGTCGACCGGCAGTCGACCGGAGCCATAACGGCTCTTTTGCCAGCAGGGTCCCGGTCGACCGGCAGTCGACCGGTAGGCCTGCAACACCTCCAACGGCTCTTTCCTCTTTGGGCTGTTCTGAAAAACTGTTTTATTTTCTGTTTTAACAGACTTTTTAGAGGGTTGTTGGGGTGCTTTTGCAGGTGATATTAGCTGGAAAAATCAGAGTTTTTAACCTATTCTCTCCCTATAAATAGTGGGAAATAGGCCTTAGTTATTTACCAAGAAAAATACAAGTTTTCATTGTTTTCAAGAGAAAGAGAAAAATAGTTTAAAGCTTTCATTTCCATTCTTTCAAATTGGTTTTTCAGTTGTTGTTTGATCTCTAATATCACTCTACAACTGAAGCTTTTCTCACCACACTTCATAGAGCCAAAAATTTCATATTCTTTCTATAGGTGAAGTTGTAAAAGAGTGAGAGTGTTTGTAAAAGAGTGTTGTGGTCTAGTTAAAGATCACTATTTGTAATTCTTGTTCTTGTGGAGACAAGCTCCTCGGTGGAGTTTATTTGTAAGGTGAAGCTACGGGCTTGAGGTCTTTGGAGGCCTAACTTGTACGGGATCCTAAGGGGATAGTGGAAACCCTTCACGGAGGTGAAGGCGGGGACTAGAGCTACGGGCTCGAACCTCGAAACAAATCACTTTGTTTGCGATTGCTTTTGTGTCATTTTGTCTAATTCTCTCTTGCTTTACTTGCTTTCAATTTATTGCTTGAGAACTAACATTTTATTTGTGCAATCCTTACTTGTTTACTTTTCTTGCTATATTACTTGTGTACATTTCATCATCGCATTTCATACTTGGAATTGTTCGATCACACCTCAATACAACACGGTTGCATTGCGCACCTCTAACCCATTTAAGGGGAATTGGGAGGAAGGAGTTCAGAACCTCGCAAGGGGTATTCGGCTCTTAGTCGTGTTTTGAGAGATCGTTGCATCACTCACTTAAGTAAAATTTAAAAAGAGCATTAGATTAGCAATTACACCTATTCACCCCCCCTCTAGGTGTATTTCAATTGGTATCAGAGCTTGGACTCTAGGATTTGGCTTAACAACCTTAGAGAGATCCTTATATTGCTAATCACTTCATTCATTTCCACATAGTAAACATGGCCGATGGAATTAAGACCCCCCTAAGTTTGATGGACTTAACTTTCCCATATGGAAGGTTAAGATGACCGTTTTCTTGCAATCTCTAGGTAGCCGAGTTGCAAAGGCCGTGACTAAGTCCTTTAGTGTACCCCCCGGTGATGAATCTACTTGGTCCGAAATTGAGACCAAGGAGTTTGATGCCAATGCTAGGGCTCATTATGCACTCCTACAAGCCCTCAATGATGATGACATAGCTAGAGTCATCCATTGCAAATCCGCCTATGAGATTTGGACCCATTTGCTAGTAACACATGAGGGGACATCACAAGTGAAGAGGGCTAAGATAGACCTTCTTCGGTCCCAATATGAAAATTTTAGCATGCAAGAACATGAAACCATAGATGATATGGTTACTAAGTTTACTAAGGTTACTAATGGTCTTGCTTCTCTAGGTGAAGAAATCAACAATGATCAAAGGGTGAGAAAGATCATCCGGGCTCTTCCTCCATCATGGGAAGTGAAAGCTACAACATTGAAGGAACTCAATGATAAAGATGAGATTGAGCTCATTGGACTCATTGGGAACTTGAAGACCCATGAAATGGAGAGAAAGGCAAGGGAGGACATGGCACCTACCAAAAAGAAGACCATTGCCTTCAAAAGTCATGCTACTTACTCCGATGAAGATGATGAAGAAGAAGATGACGAGGAGCTCTCACTTCTAGTCAAAAACGTCCGGAGGATGTACAACAAGGCAAAGTTCCAAGGACGGAGGAGATGGCAAGGAGGCAAGGAAGAAAGGAAGATCATTTGCTTTAATTGCCAAAAGCCGGGACACATAGTAGCGGAGTGTCCGGACCAAGTGAAGCCATCTTCATCCAAGAAGCCATACAAGAAGAAGGCTATGAAAGCAACATAGGATGACGAAAGTGAATCCGAGGAGGAGATCGACACCGCAAATATGTGCTTCATGGCAAATGAGAGCACAAGCAAGGTAACCCCCTCAACTCTTCTTGATGATGATTTATCCATGGATGAGCTAGGAGAAGCTTTTATGGAACTTTCTAGTAATTATGATTTCTTAAAGAAGAAATATTTAAAAATGAAAAAGGATAATGAATCTCTTAATATTCAAATTGTAAATCTTTCTAAAGAAAATAATGATTTACATTCTTCTTTAGTTTCCACTAAAAATGATTTTGAAAAATATAAGATTACTTGCAAAGGAAAGACCCCATTTGTAGATTCTAATGAGATTGCCTTGCTTAAGGAAAGATTAGACTCATTAGATGTTGTTTTGAAAAAGTGTAGTGAGTTTGATAAGAAGAAGATGGAGAATATGTTTCCTAAGAAACAAGCTCCTAAGAAAAATGTTCATCATACTATGCTCATGCTCATGTACATGCTACACAACCTAAACAACATGGCAAACCCCAAAAGCATGCTCACACTACTACACATCATGCATTCATATATAGAAAAGTGTACACATGTTCACATTGTGGACGGAAAGGACACTTAGCTAATTTTTGTTATGATAGACTAAGTGCATCACACCATAATGTTTGGGTTCGTAACACTAACTTTCAAGGACCCAAGAAAGTTTGGGTACCAAAATCAACTATTATTTTAAATGATGTAGGTACTTTCCAAAGCCCAACGACGTAGAGGTTTGTGGTATCTTGATAGCGGTTGCTCAAGGCACATGACTTGGGACATCAACAACTTTGCAACCCTATCAAGATATCATGAAGGTGGCACCGTCACCTTCGGAGATGACGCCAAGGGTAAAATCATCGGTATTGGTAATGTAAAACTTGGCACCTCTCCTTTAATTGAAAATGTGGTTTTAGTTGATGGCCTCAAGCATAATCTCTTGAGTGTTAGTCAACTTTGTGATAAAGGTTTTGATGTTGTTTTTGATAATGTTTCTTGTAAAGTGATTGATAGAACTTCTAATGTTTGTGTATTTTCCGGTTTTCGTGAAAGCAATGTTTATATGATTGATATGCTAAATATGTCTTGTAATATAACTTGTTTAAAAGCCCTCGATGACGACTCTTGGTTATGACATAGGAGATTAGGCCACGTTTCATTTGACCATATTTCTAGGCTTAACTCTAAGGAAATGGTGAAGGGTATTCCTTCATTAAACTTTGAAAAGGACCGAGTTTGTGACGCATGTCAATTTGGGAAACAAACTAAGTCCTCATTCAAATCAATTAAGGATATCATGTCATCACGTCCATTAGAGCTAATCCACATGGATTTATTTGGCCCAACTCAAACCAAAAGTTTAAGTGGGAGTAGATTTGCTTATGTTTTAGTAGATGATTTTTCGCGTTTTACTTGGGTTTATTTTCTTGAACATAAAAGTCAAACCTTTTCACATTTTCAAGCCTTTAAGAAAAGAGTTGAAAAGGAAAATGGCTCCTCAATAATTAAAATAAGAAGTGATAGAGGATGTGAGTTCATTAACCTTCCCTTTACCACTTTTTGTGAGGAACATGGAATAAAACATGAACTTTCTTGTCCTAGAACTCCACAACAAAATGGAGTAGTTGAGCGGAAAAATCGTACTTTACAAGAGATGGCTAGGACAATGTTAAATGAATATGGTCTACCACATTATTTGTGGGCCGAGGCCGTTCATACTTCATGTTACATTGCAAATCGTGTTTTCCTATGTAAAAATACTACTAAGACTTCTTATGAGATGTATTTTTCTAGAAAACTAATGTTTCTTATTTCAAAGTGTTTGGTTGCAAATGTTTTGTTTTAAATACAAATATTAATTTGGGAAAATTTGATGCTAGATCATATGAGGCTATTTTTGTAGGTTACTCAAATACTAGTAAGGCTTATAGAGTCTTCAATAGGTCAACTTTGACTATTGAGGAATCTATTCATGTTAAATTTGAGGAATCTAACAAGTTTGTTAAGAATTGTGTAGAAATTGATGCTTTAGATGAAGGCTTGGAGAAAGTGACCTTGGAGGATGCTTCTACCATGGGAGACAAGCCAAAGGATGGTGATGGAAGTGAAGCCAAAGTGGAAGAGGCTCAAGGAAATAAACATCAAGCAAATGAAGAGGAGCCCTCTCAACCACTACCAAAGGATTGGAGATTCAATCCTCATCATCCCAAGGACCTCGTCATAGGTGAAGTATCAAAAGGGGTAACCACTCGCTCTAAGATTCAAGATTTTTGTGGTAATTTTGCTTTTATTTCACACATAGAACCTAAAAATGTCCTCGAGGCCGAGGCCGATTCATATTGGTTGCTTGCAATGCAAGAGGAGCTCAATCAATTTGAGCGCAATCAAGTTTGGCACCTTGTTCCTAGGCCCCAAGATAGACCAACTATTGGCACTAAATGGATCTTTAAGAACAAGTTGGATGAATCGGGTAATGTAGTTAGAAACAAGGCTAGGTTAGTTGCCCAAGGTTACACTCAAATCGAGGGAATCGATTTTGAAGAAACCTTTGCACCCGTAGCACGGCTCGAAGCCATACGGATGACCTTAGCATATGCCTCATTTAAAGATTTTAAGTTATTTCAAATGGATGTAAAGAGTGCTTTTCTTAATGGTTATATTGATGAGGAGGTGTATGTTGAACAACCCCCGGGTTTGTTGATCCTACACACCCTAATTATGTTTATAAATTAGATAAAGCACTATATGGTTTAAAACAAGCCCCTAGGGCTTGGTATGAAAGATTGTCTTCATTTTTGATTTCAAATGATTTTAAGAAAGGAAAAGTTGATAAAACATTATTTACCAAACATATAGATCTAGATATCCTCATAGTTCAAATTTATGTTGATGACATTATTTTTGGATCTACTAATGTTTCACTTTGTAAGAATTTGAATCATGCATGAAAAAGGAATTTGAGATGTCTATGATGGGGGAGCTCAACTTCTTCCTTGGACTTCAAATCAAGCAACGTAGTGATGGGACATTCATCAACCAAGCCAAGTACACCAAAGAACTCATCAAGAGGTTCGGGCTTGAAGGATCCAAAGTAGCAAAGACTCCCATGGCAACCACTACGAAACTTGACAAGGATGAACAAGGTAAGGATGTAGACATCAAATTATTTCGTAGCATGATTGGTAGTTTACTCTATCTTACGGCTAGTAGGCCGGATATAATGTTTTCCGTATGTTTATGTGCACGTTTTCAATCATGTCCTAAGGAATCACACTTAATAGCGGTAAAACGCATAATTAGGTATCTTAAGGGCACAATTGATTTAGGTTTGTGGTATCCGAAAACTAACCAATTTACCATGACTAGTTATTCGGATGCCGACTATGCCGGTTGTAGGGTAGATAGGAAGAGCACAAGTGGCACTTGCCAATTCTTGGGCAATTGTCTTGTGTCTTGGTCTTCCAAAAAGCAAAATAGTGTAGCCCTTTCAACCGCCGAGGCGGAGTATGTAGCAGCCGGAGCTTGTTGTGCACAAGTACTTTGGATGAAACATACTCTTCTCGATTTTGATTTACATTTTGATCATGTTAAGATTTATTGTGATAATACTAGTGCTATTCACATGACCAAAAATGCTAATCAACATAGTAAAACCAAACATATAGACATTAGATATCATTTTCTTAGAGATCACTTTGAAAAAGGTGACATAGATATTGATTTTGTTTCCACCGATTTTCAACTTGCGGATATTTTCACAAAACCTTTGGATTATGCAAGATTTTCTTTTATTTGTGGTGAATTAAATGTTTGTAAGATTGATACTTAAAATATTTTTTTGTTGTTTGTTTTGTTTTTTTTTAACCCTTTTTGATGTATGACAAAAAGGGGGAGAAATATAAATATATATTAGTTTGGGAGAAAAATATGTGGTTTGTTTTAAATTTTGTTATTCCTTATGATAGTTTATTTTTTTTTGGTGATGATATTTTTCAATGCTTTATGTATGTTTACATAGTGTTCATATTCATGTTAAATACATAGCATTGTTTAAGGGGGAGCTTTCCAAGCTCTTTCTTCTTTTATTTGTTTAATAACTCATATGTTTTGTCATCATCAAAAAGGGGGAGATTGTTGGCCCAAGGTTACAATCAACCCATGTTTAGTGTATTTTGATGATTACAAAACATATTAGTTATTGGTACTAATATAAATTGTTGTTTAAGTGTGTTTCAGGTTTATATATTAAAGAGATGGATTCTTCCCTAAAGGAAGGTACATTGGACTCAAGACAAGTCAAATTGGGCTCAAAGTGCAATATTGAAGATCAAGAGAAGATAGCTCAAGTTGAAGTCTTGAAGACCATTGTAGTTTGTAAGTTTAGTTTTGTAAAGATAGAATATGTGAAATTTGGCTCTAGGATTTGCACACACATTTGTTTTATATGTTTCTATGTTTTCAAAATATTTATTTCTAGGTTTATGCCTTAGTTTATACATACATGTACCCAAAGCTTTACATCTTCAAAAACTTGTTTAAATACATGTATATAAACTATTTTCAGCATAAAACTTAGCTTCAGATTTTTAAAGATTTTATACAAAATTTTCTATCTTAAAATCTGCCCAGAAAAACAGTTTTCCAGGCAGACCGGTCGACCGGCCCAGTCGACCGGCTGCTGTGTCCGGACATGCACAAGTTGTGCATGTCTGTCGGTCGACCGGACCAACAGACCGGTCGACCGAAATTAGACGTTTGCTCTCTGTATCCTTCCGGTCGACTGGGTCGGTCGACCGGTAGAAGGAAACTGTGTTTCCTTTCTTGAGATCGGTCGACCGGCAGTCGACCGGAGCCATAACGGCTCTTTTGCCAGCAGGGTCCCGGTCGACCGGCAGTCGACCGGTAGGCCTGCAACACCTCCAACGGCTCTTTCCTCTTTGGGCTGTTCTGAAAAACTGTTTTATTTTCTGTTTTAACAGACTTTTTAGAGGGTTGTTGGGTGCTTTTGCAGGTGATATTAGCTGGAAAAATCAGAGTTTTTAACCTATTCTCTCCCTATAAATAGTGGGAAATAGGCCTTAGTTATTTACCAAGAAAAATACAAGTTTTCATTGTTTTCAAGAGAAAGAGAAAAATAGTTTAAAGCTTTCATTTCCATTCTTTCAAATTGGTTTTTCAGTTGTTGTTTGATCTCTAATATCACTCTACAACTGAAGCTTTTCTCACCACACTTCATAGAGCCAAAAATTTCATATTCTTTCTATAGGTGAAGTTGTAAAAGAGTGAGAGTGTTTGTAAAAGAGTGTTGTGGTCTAGTTAAAGATCACTATTTGTAATTCTTGTTCTTGTGGAGACAAGCTCCTCGGTGGAGTTTATTTGTAAGGTGAAGCTACGGGCTTGAGGTCTTTGGAGGCCTAACTTGTACGGGATCCTAAGGGGATAGTGGAAACCCTTCACGGAGGTGAAGGCGGGGACTAGAGCTACGGGCTCGAACCTCGAAACAAATCACTTTGTTTGCGATTGCTTTTGTGTCATTTTGTCTAATTCTCTCTTGCTTTACTTGCTTTCAATTTATTGCTTGAGAACTAACATTTTATTTGTGCAATCCTTACTTGTTTACTTTTCTTGCTATATTACTTGTGTACATTTCATCATCGCATTTCATACTTGGAATTGTTCGATCACACCTCAATACAACACGGTTGCATTGCGCACCTCTAACCCATTTAAGGAGAATTGGGAGGAAGGAGTTCAGAACCTCGCAAGGGGTATTCGGCTCTTAGTCGTGTTTTGAGAGATCGTTGCATCACTCACTTAAGTAAAATTTAAAAAGAGCATTAGATTAGCAATTACACCTATTCACCCCCTCTAGGTGTATTTCAGCTAAAAATAATTATGACCTAATTAAAACTTTTACACTAAACATCACGTATAACACAAGAGTGTTGCCGAATTCCCGTGAAGGGCTCTGGACAAACTCCTCTAGATTCCCCTTGAATGGGTTGAGGTGCCGCGTTAGCTCTCTTGGTTGAATACAAGTGTTAGCAAACAATCCCAAGCAAGTATATCAATTTAGCACACAATATATCAAGCATGTAAATGTAAAGACAATAATTGAATGCAAGATATAAACAAGTATGGGAGAGAGAGAAAAGGCAATCGCAAACACAAGGGATTTGTTTCGAGGTTCGAGCACACTTGCTCTACATCCCCGCCTTCGACACACGAAGGATTTCCACTATGCAAGATCCCAATGGATCTCTCCTCGGTGCCGCAACACCTACAAGCCCTCGGACTCCCTAGTCCCGTACACACGCAAGCTCACTAGCTCGACGAGGCCGCACCTCAAACCACCGAGTTCACACAAGAACTCTAAACCATCGCGAACACACTTGTCCGCCTCCTCAAAGAACAAAAAGGAAATCTCTTGGAGATCTAAAACACTTTGATCACCAATTACAAACTCTCACAACACAATCCTATGGATAGATAAGGCAATGGATAGCTCAAGTGATGTGTGAGAAAACAAGGAAAGAGATGGTGGAGGAAAACTCAAAGAAATCACTTTTACACTCTTGATAAATCTCTCCTTTTAATTGGAAGTATTTGCTCTAAATTTTGTGGAGAAAAACCTCTGAAATGAATAGGAAAACTGGCTCTAAAAGTCTCCAAAATCTTAGCTCAAAACAATGACCAAACCCCCAAATTTATAGGCCAGAAAAATATAGCCGTTGGGGTCTGTCAGGCCTGCCGGTCGACCCCCAACGGTCAAAAATCCGACCGTTGGAGCCTCCGGTCGACCCGCCCGGTCGACCCAAAAGAACAGAGAGCACTGCTCTCAGTTCCGGTTGACCCGCCCGGTCGACCCGCCCACTGAACTGACAGACGTGCACGGCTCTGTGCACATCGGTCGACCCTTGCGGTCGACCTGCCCTTGGTTCCGGTCGACCCGCCCGGTCGACCCGTAAGCCAGTTCTGGGTCAGCACTTGGGAGAAAAATTGTTAGAGATAATCTTGTATTTTCTAAAACTTTACCAAATACAAAAACAAGATATTTTGAACTTATTAAAGCATAGAGTGTATGGATATGATCCACTACACAATCAAGATGAAATATTTATGTTTTTGACATTAAGCTCTAAACTTGGTTTTGGTTAAAAGATAAGTATATGAGAAACACCAAAAAACCAAACTTGTATTTTTTCAAAATGAAAAATCTTTTCTAAACTAAAAATCTTTTATGAAAACAATTCTATCAAGAGTGTGTGTGTATATGTACTTGAGCAATCCACCACTATTCTATCCTTTACATTTTTAACTAAAACAAAAACAAAATCTTATACCTAGACACAAGTTTTCATCTTCTTGAAGTCTTCACTTGAAGGCTTCTCATCTTCTTGACTTGGTCCAAGCTTGATCCAAAAGCTCCTTGGATCATACCGTGCTAGCTCCACCTTGACATTTTATCCTTTGATGAGTTATGCACCTACTAAGATCTTGAAAATGAATCTGTCACTAATTAAACACAAGATCATTAGTACTATAACTACATGAGTTGATCATCATCAAAACTAGAGTGATGGGCCTTTGGGCCAACACAAAATAGATATTTAATTATCTCTAAACTTATTTAGAGAGAATTATAGCATGTAAAGTCAAACTTGAAATCTGATTTCTAAAAGTCTAAATAGGGCCAAATATAAACTTGATAATTATAAGTTAAGGATAATGTTTGAAATAATAATGAGATTAGGAGGTAGTCTCTTCATCTCAATTATAATACTAAATTATAAAAAAATATTTATTTTAAGCAATCTAGCTGTATTAGATCCCAATTAAAGTTGTTGGGGGGCAAAACCGCACATGGCTATTCATCATCCTATACATGGCTAAGATTCCAATTCTAACTGATTTAGTATGGTTCGATTATTATTTGCATCAGATTCAAATATAAAGGATAGTTAAAACTTGAACCAACTATAATTTGTTATCAGAGCTAATCCTAGATAGATTCAGGTATGTTCAAATGGTGGAACAGTTAAAGTTATAATATAAACATCACTTCTAAGTTATGATGAACAAATGCTGATAATATATCTAAAAAAGATCTTAGAATTATTGGGTTAGTCAAAACCTCAATTTATCAGTCTAATTGTCTAGGTCGGCGTAACTTAGGTGGGAAAATTTTCGCTCTTGGCGTTCCTTAATTACATAACCAAATTGAGTATCCTTCTTTGTTAAACACCATTTGTAAAAAAATTTGAGAAAATGATTTAGCCTTTAATTTTCTTATCCTATTGATTTAAAGATACTGAAAAACTTGTGCTTATTTCAGCTATATTAAGAGTGTACAAATCATATTGTTGTACTCTAAGTTTGTAACAATGATAGGAAGATTTCTATCATGTTTTCTGTATTCATAATATTTAAAATGTCAGAATACAGGTTTATGTTGGCAGCTTTTAAATTAGAGTATGCAACATAAAAAGATGTAGGGGATCTTACTTAATTTCAATTTGTAAAAATAATATAATCTAGCTGGATATATAGCAAAGTAAGTTAGAATTCAATGGGTAGCAAGATATTTTAAAAAAACTCGAACTAATTATAACATGCAATTTAAATACAAAATTAACATGTATATATATAAAAGGTTGACAACTCCTTAGATGAAGTGTTCAATGTGTCTATATCCAATGCATGAAGTAACAAATAAATGAATAAAGTATCAGAATTTATTCATTCAATAAATTGAAGATAAAGCATGCAAGTCTAGGAGTAGTGCACACACACACACACACACACACACACACACACATATATATATATATATAAATTTTAAAATAAGGAAGGGTGTTTGTTGCAAAGGCATATGAATTTGTTCATTTTGTTTACAAACTGAGATAGCAAGAAGAATTCAATTGTATCTAAAATAGTAATCAATATCATTTAATTCTAATGTTAATAGGATCAAATAAATCTATAAATTGACAAATTGATTAAATTATAGTAAATTAATGAAGCTATATAATAAGGCAATGTTATATAATCAGGCAACTAACGATGAAATAAATGAGATTAAGTAGGAACAATAAAGAGAATAAGTCTGAGTATTAGGCTAAGTAGCCAAACAAATAATTCTCATAATTAGTAACAGAATTATGTTTGGGGTCATATAAAAATTTCTATAAATAACTATTATATAAAATTCAATTTACTATATAATGAAGAGTATAATAAACTATGATTAACTTGTCATAATAAGAAAATTATGATTCACATGGTAATCAATAGAAGAAAGATTAAATCAAGTCATTTCTCTTTCTTTAATGAATATTAAAAGGTATTAATGTGCACTTATCAGATCTTCTCTTCCTCTTGTTAGTTTCTATTGCAGTTGGGTATGTGTGAACTTTTCAGTTGTTAACATTAACCAAACTTCGAACTTACAAGAATTTAAGATACATAAATCTAGTCGCAGAAGTTTAAGTAATAAAATTAAAGGAAAAAGATCATGACTATATAAGATGAAAATACACCTAAAGGGGGGTGAATATGTATATGGCTAATCTAATGACAAATGATGCGGAATTAAAAATTAATTGCAACACACTTAGTGTAACCAAAAAGTGTAGCTGAATTCCCAGTGACTAGCTCTGGACTATCTCCTCTAAATTCTTCTAAATAAGAGTTGAGGTGCTATTTGAAGCTCTCTTGGTTAAACACAAGTATGGGACACATAATCAATACCAAGTGTGTGTGTGTGTGTGTGGTGTGTGTGTGATATGAACAATATGAAATAATGTAAGGTATAAAAGAGAGAGAGTTTAGAGATGGTGCATCAATCACAAACACCGAGATATGTTTCGAGGTTCGAGCCACTGCTCTACATCGCTGCCTTCACATAGAAGGATTTCCACTATATGTCCACACAAGACTTCCCACACAGGGAACCTCCACTGAGAATTTGGGTAATACAAACTTGGAGTACACAACTCCTCTCTCAAACAATAACAACCTCTACACAAGAGGCAAGGCACTAAGCCACATAAGATCAACTCTCAATAGAGGATAGGCACAAAGCCAACACAATCACCTCTCACTAGTGGGATAGGCACAAAGCCAAAACTCCAACAATCACCTCTACACTTAGAGAGATACCAACAAACTCAAACTTCTCTACAATCACCTCTACACAAGAGGGATACCAAAGCAAAGAAAGAATACAACTCTTGGTGGTCTCAACAAACCACAAACCAAATTTCTCACCAAAAACAAGATCCTAATAGATAGGATAGATAGATAGCTCAAGTGTGAGAAATAAAGTGTTAGAAATGAAAACAATAAAGAAAAACTCTTGAGAAAAATACTAGATAGATATTGAAATGAAGATCCAAAAAACCAATATCCCAAAGACTCTCTTTTTCCTTGATTTTCAATACTTTAAACAAATAAAGATAAAATCTTTTAGCTCATAAACTCTTGAAAATTGTTGTTAAAACACTAAAGAAGATGGAAAAATTTGCTCTTCATATTCATTTTCAAACAGCCCAAAGGGATGAGTATTTATAACCCATTCCAAAAACTAGCTGTTGGGCCAAATCAACAGCTAATGCTGCTGTCAGTCGACCGCCCGGTCAATTGATTTTCGATCGTTGTGCCACGGTCGACCGAGGCTGGATCCAGAGAGCAGAGCTCTCTGGCCGGTCGACCGCCCGGTCGACCGTGGCCGGATCCAGAGAGCAGAGCTATGTGGACGGTCGATCGGCCCGGTCGACCGGCTCGAAAGCCAAAAGGCTGTGCACGTTTGTGCACATCGATTAACCGTTCGGTCGACCGACTCTGCCTCGGTCGATCGTCCGGTCGACCAGCAGAAGGCCAGGTCAAACAAAATTATAGGGATTAAAACTTGATCTTTTAACTTCTAAAAATCCATAAAATACACATAAATTTCACAAAAATAAGCTCTTATAAGATCTTTGAATATCAAACATGCACATATTACAAACTATTTCAACATTTTTATGATATTGAAATTAGGCTTTAACACAAAATCTGTATTTTCAAAACTTGAATTTTTGAAATGAAAAATTGTTTTTCTCCAAAACTCATATGGATACAAAAACAAGATATTGAAACAAATTTGAAGCGTATTGCATATGGATAGAATCTAATATACATACAAGATATATCTATGTTTTTGATACGAAATCCAAAACCGATTAAACTGAAAACCAATAAACTTTAAAACTTGTGTGTGTATGTGAACTTGAGCATATCAATACTATCTACCTTTACACAAGATCTAAACATACTAAACTAAACAAACCGAGGTCTTCTTGTAGAACTCCTTCTCCAAGTCGACCGATCCAAACACGATCCAACGAGCTTGACTCCAACCGAGTGCTAGATGCGATCTTGACGCTGAGCTCTTGAATCTATATGTATTAGTTCCAAAACTCCTTTATTGAAGCCAAACACCTACTAATATCTTGATCAATCACTGAAACTATTTAAACACAAGATATTAGAAAACTATAACTACATGAGTTAATCATCATCAAAACTAGAGTGATGGGCCTCTGGGCCAACAATCTCCCCCTTTTTGATGATGACAAAACTCATGGAGTTATATATGGATGGATTAAAGTTAAGCTTCATAGAAGCTCCCCCTTAACTCATGCATAACAATAAACAATAAGATATTCAATGAATTGCTCATAAAACCAAACAGCGCACATATGCATAAATGAGGAAATAAACCTAAATAAACTCTCCAAATACTTCTGCTCTTTTTGCATAAACAAAACATATATGCATTAAATAAGAAAATAAACATGCATATATAAATCTCCAAATACTTCTCCTTCTTTTTGTCAATTCATCAACAAAGGGGCAAAAACAAATCAAACATTATTTAAGATACCAATTGAAAATATACCAATTTATGATAAAGTTATATATTGAAACATTATGATACCAATTTATGATACTAATTGAAAATAAAAAAAAAATTTAAAATACCAAAAGATACCAATTGAAAATATCTTGTAAATTTTTGATACAGATAGAAAATGAAACATTGTACATTTTGATATCAATTGAAATATATATATTGTAAATTTTGATGCCAATTGAAAGTAAAATCAATTGAAAATACTAACCAAATTTTTTGGGTAAACACAACTCATTTTGCAATAAGGATACCAAATTGACAATAGTACAATTTTAGATTATTGATACCAATATTGAAAATATTAGCATATACCAAAATAAAGTATTTTTCATCATAAAGAATGGAAGTAAGATACCAATTGAAAATAAAACCGATTGAACGATAAAACATGAATTTTTCTCCCCTTTATGAAATACTAATAAAAACAATGCATAAGCTTGTATAAGATACCAATTGAAAAATAATTGATATTAAGGACTAAATCAAGCTTAGTATAAACATAATTTGTGCTTTAAGATGTAAAGATATTGTAAGCATAATCAAATCATATGTGTGTGTGTGTGTGTATGAAAATGTAAATACCAAACGAAATTGATACTATATGAAATCTGAATCATACATATATAGAAAAACACATATGAGTATACAAATATAAAAATATCAATTGTGATACCAATTGAAAAAGATAATGAGGATCAAATGTATAACTCATACCTACCACTCTATTCATGCACATATTTAAATGAATTTTCAATTTGAGCATACAAGGCAAGGTCGCCCATCCAACCGCCCTTTAAGGTAGGGTTTTCAAAAATAGGATTTGAAAATAATTTTAACAAATTTGAAAACTCTACCAAGTGAAGAATATGAACAAATTTAAGATAATTTGAAATAACTAGTTATACATTCTTCAAAACATGAAGCCAAATTATATATTTCATGAAGCATGCAATTTACACAAAATAGACACTCAAGATATATAAAGCTCAACAAGTACTCATAAAACAAAATAATGAGTAAACACAAATAATGTGAGTGTATAAGAATCATGTGAAAAGTTTAATCATGAAAATAGGCAATGAAGCTCATATGAAATTCTTTCTCAAAAACATGAAATCATCAAAACTAAATAGACTTCAAAGGTATATGTATGTTTTGTCTAAACTATAAGTATACATACATATCCCAAACACAAGAGAGTCCACAATAAAAATTTGCATGAAAAGCAAGTGACTCTAGGATAGACATGTATATCCAATAGTTTTAACCAAATTACCATATACATGAAGCTAAATACATTTTTATGAAAATATGTCCAAAAATAGAGAATACAAGTTACAATGCAAGAATAATCAAAACTAGGCTATACTAGTACATCTAATGAGTACAAATGAGCAATTAAGTACAAATATATAAAAATCAAATGTGGCTCATTAGTTGTACAAGTATAAACACAAGTTATAATAAAAACTACATCTAAACATGTAATCAAAACATGAAGTGCAAAACTATAAAACAAACATGATCATTAAGGTAAATGCACATATTTTAGATCTAGGATATAAACAATAGCTAAATTAAAGTGAGAACACAAAAGAATATAAATGCATATGAACATGGGTGTATCTCGAATACTACATATGTATATCATATTCTAATTACCATGACATTTAACATAATAATCATGAAAAACATGAAAACCAATACATGCTAAAAATCAATAATATGAAAGCATATAAACTAATAAGGAGTTAGAGATAGTTATCAAAACCATTAGGGCTAATCTCTAAATCTCCAAACCATGGTGGTCCTTCCACCAAACTCTCCTTGAAAGTGATGCATCCAAAAGTGTCACCATTTAGCTCGGAATGCATCCGCCATCAAGGCACCATACCTCTCACGTTAAGTGAGAGCCCACACCTACATCAAATAAAATAGGGGTGAATTTTGGTACCCATACCTTATTGGATCCATGGGGTTAGCACCTTTCCTAATCCAAACAAACTTGTTTGCAAAATTTGCATTATGTATTCTATCATAACAAAACTTTACAAGGTGGCCTTTACGTCCACAATGTGTACAAGTGTATATATGAGAATACATTGTGTCATGTGTGTGAACATGATAAGCGTGTGTATGCCGTGAATGGTGTGCATGTATATGTGGTGCATATTTCTTACAAATATAGATTTCAATTTCTTGTGATCCATAGCACATTGGCTCAAAGTGGAGCCCAAACAATCAACATTCTTCTTTAACACACACACATATATCATTTTCAATTTTAGAAGAAGAAGTGAAGCATGAAATAGGAACACTAGATGATGAAGCAATATTAGTATGGCAAACATGTAAATCTAAACTATATTTCAAAGAAGTATTTTTCTTTGAAACCAAATCCCACTCCTTTGACATTAAAGTAATTTTATTTTCAAGAAATCATTCTCTTTTATAACAAAATCAAGTTTTGAGGATAAAACCTCATTTTTCTTTTAAAACATCATTACAATCATTTTACTTTTAAAATTTTATTTTCATTTAGAGCAAGTTCAAGTTGGGATTTCAGTGAGTCCCTTTCATTTTAAATCTCATCTCTCTTTGCAAAATCAAATCAAATTTTGAGCACAAATCGTTATTTTCTTTATTTAATTTAAAGCTTTTCTTTTTCAAAACTTGGTACTTTTCAAGCAAGTTTTACAAACTATGGAAAGCTCTTCATTTAAAACATCGGCATCCATACTATCATGGTCATTATTAGAAGAGCTAGCACAATTATCTAGATGAATTTTCGAGTTTACCTCAAGGGAGTTAATCCCTTAGACCATATAGTAAGTTTCATCAGACTCATCCACCAAGGGTTCCTTCTCCATATAGTTAATCGTCTGAAGCTCGGGAGAGGTTAAAGTGTTCCACACTGCAAAAGCGGAATCATAATGAGAAGCCATTATAAGATATTCTTTGTTTAATGTTTGTTTAAGTGTATCTAAGGCTTGTGAATTAGCCTCTATATACTTGGCATTACCAAAATAGATTTCTTGGTAGTGGCAAGATAGACATACAAACTTAGGGCTTTTAAATAAGCACTCATCCTAATCTTCCATACATCTATGTTAGAAACATCAAACATAGGAGGGGCAAGGTAATCCATGAGTGTGTGCAAACAAATATGTGTGCAAATACAAATCTAGATAAGCTAGCCAAGACTCACTCCTAGGTGGTTAAACCTAATATTAGGAGCGTAGGCTCTGATACCAATGAAAATATACCTAGAGGGGGGTGAATAGGTGTATGGCTAATCTAATGACAAATGATGCGAAATTAAAAACTAATTGCAATACACTTAGTGTAACTAAAGAGTGTAGCCGAATTCCCAGTGACGGGCTCTAGACTATCTCCTCTAAATTCCTCTAAATAAGAGTTGAAGTACTATTTGAAGCTCTCTTGGTTAAATATAAGTATGGGCACACACAATCAATACCAAGCATATATGTATGATATGAATAATATGAAATAATGTAAGGTATAAAAGAGAGAGTTTAGAGATAGTGGATCAATCGCAAACACCGAGATATGTTTGGAGGTTCGAGTCACTGCTCTACGTCCTCGCCTTCACACAGAAGGATTTCCCATACAGGGAACCTCCACTGAGAATTTGGGTAATACAAACTTGGAGTACACAACTCCTCTCTCAAACAACAACAACCTCTATACAAGAGGCAAGGCACTAAGCACACAAGATCAATCTCTTAATAGAGGGATAGGCACAAAGCCAACACAATCACCTCTCACTAAAGGGATAGGCACAAAGTTAAAACTCCAACAATCACCTCTATACTTAAAGGGATACCAACAAACTCAAATTCCTCCACAATCACCTCTACACAAGAGGGATACCAAAAGCAAAGAAAGAATACAACTCTTGGTGGTCTCAACAAACCACAAACCAATTTTCTCACAAAAAACAAGATCCTAATAGATAGGATACATAGATAGCTCAAGTGTGAGAAAATAAAGTGTTTGGAAATGAAAACAACAAAGAAAAACTCTTGAAAAAAATACTATATAGATATTGAAATAAAGATCCAAAAATTAATATCCCAAAGACTCTTTTTCTTTGATTTTCCAACACTTTAAAAGAAATAAAGATAAAATCTTTTAGCCCAAAGACTCTTGAAAACTTATTGTTAAAACACTTAAGAAGATGGAAAAATTTGCTCTTCGAATTCTTTTCAAAACAGTCCAAAGGGATGGGTATTTATAACCCATTCCAAAAACTAGCCGTTAGACCAAATCAGCAGCTGATGCTGCTGTCGGTCGACCGCCGGTCGAACGGCCAACGGTCGGATTTCCGACCGTTGTGCCGCCGGTCGACCGCCTGTCTACTGAGGCTGGATCTAGAGAGTAGAGCTCTTAAGCCAAAAAGACTGTGCACGTTTGTGTACATCGGTTGACCGTTTCGGTCGACCGACTTCTGCCTCGGTCGACCGTCCGATCGACCGGCAGAAGGCTAGGTCAAACAAATTATAGAGATTAAAACCTTGTCTTTTTAACTTCTAAAAAATCCCATAAAATACACATAAATTTCACAAAAATAAGTTTTTATAAGATCTTTAAATACCGAACATGTGTGATCAAAAATCAACAAATATTACAAACTATTTTAACCATTTTGTGATATTAAATTAAGCTTTAACACAGAATCTGTATTTTCCAAAACTTGAATTTTTGAAATGAAAAATCTTTTTCTTCAAAACTCATATGGATACAAAAATAAGATATTGAAACAAATTTGAAGCATATTGTATTGGACAGAATCCAATATACATAAAAGATATATATCTATGTTTTTGATAAGAAATCTAAAACCGATTAAATCGAAAACCAATAAACTTTAAAACTTGTGTGTATGTGAACTTGAGCATATTAATATTGTCTACCTTTACACAAGATCTAAACATACTAAACTAAACAAACTGAGCTCTTCTTGTAGAACTCTTTCTCCAAGTCGACTCGATCCAAATACGATCCAACGAGCTTGACTCCAACTGAGTGTTAGATGTGATCTTAACGCTCGAGCTCTTGAATCTATATGTATTAGCTCCAAAACTCTTTTGTTGAAGCCAAGCACCTACTAATATCTTGGTCAATCACTGAAACTATTTAAACACAAGATTATTAGTAAACTATAACTATATGAGTTAATCATCAAAACTAGAGTGATGGGCCTTTGGGCCAACATAAGATACTATTCAGACTGCTATTTGATTATACAGAACCGCTAATAGTCGCAGACCCATAAGTTCTCAGACCATTTTTTATTATTTTATTTTATTGTTTTAGTTAATTTGAAACTAATAGCGATACTTAAAAGAAAACAATATGATGATATATAATAAAGTAAAATTATTAATCAAAGGATCCATCAATAAGAAAGGTGGATTTTCAAGACACGCATGAAATTTAAAAATATTAGCAAACTTAATAGCAAGCCATGAGGACAAATGCTTACATAGTAAAATTAATAATAAAAGCAGAATTGATAGTAGAAAACTTAATACAATACAACATGAGCAAATAATTGCCAAGTGGTTTTGAATAATAGTGTTTCAGAAGTGTGTTTGCATAAATATAAATTAAAAAAGCACAACATGTGATGGCAGAGAATTCAATAAGAAATTAAACACACTAATTTAATTTAAATCTCTCAAACTAGTATCTTTTATAATCTTACCCTTCTGAAAACTCTTAAAGAATTAAAACTGATATCACAGTGAACAACTTGAGAATTAGGCAAATAAATTGAGGTGTGAACATAACACACATTTGATTAGATGTCCATTAACATTCATCAAAATTATCGTCATATACAAAAGCTATCATATACTATTTATTAACTGAAATCATAAATACACATACATATATAGTATTGAGAAAGGCTGCCATCAAAAGTATCCAAAATGCATATACAATCATTCGGATCTGAATTTATTAACTATTGTCTTTTTTATTCAATTAATTTGCATGAAATAGGAAATAAATTGAATGAAATGGGAGAAAGTGTGCGTGTGTGTGTATAATACTATTTTCTAAAACATACAATATCTTTACAAATTAAATTAAGATAAAACAACAATTATTCAAGCATGCAACAACAATTATAATTTAAAATAAAACAAAAGGAATCTGGCCCAGGGAATGCAGTCGCGATGTCGTTACCCTAAAAAGTCAAAAGCCGTCTTATCCAGACATTGAATCAACATTGTCCCCTAGCAGTAAAAGCTCCCCGGATTCACTATCACTCAGTTCAAGACGGTGGGCAGAAACTTTGCTCAAATGAAAAAGTTGCTCAGAAAAATAAAATAAAAAAATTCTTTTAACACTGAAGACATTCTCACAAAGAGTAGACTTCAGGTTTTTCTTTTAAGATGAAAAAGAGAAATGAGTTGTGTCTCTTGCTGCTGGAGTGATGGGTCTATTTAGAGACTTAGAACCCAAGTTGTACTAACAACTCAAACAGAAAATCTGAGCAGTTTTTTTCTCAACTACTTTAGAGTCTGAGATTTGATCAAATTGATTTGATAAAACAAGATTTTAAATTGAAGGCTTTACTTTTATTTTAATTCAAAAAAATCCAACAGTTGAACCTGATCCGACCCATCCCAGTTTTGATTTAAGCACAGAAACACGTAGTGTCATGAAGATACGTAGAGAGCACGGCTTCGTTAAACCCGAAGTCGTCATGTCACATCATCGGTGACTTTATGGTTACTATCAAATAACATAATAATAATAAAAAATAACAGCAGCAAAACTCGATGATCCTCTTAAACAACAACAACACAGGACGCTACTCGAGGCAAGCTGTTTTCCTTTACATTTCACATTCACCCTTCAAATCGTACATATTTCGTTTAATTTAATTTCTGTTTTGTAATTTAAAATTACATATTAGAGAGTGCAATTAATGAAAGTGGAGGGAAAAAATGTGAACGAGTCGTTGGGTCACGCGACCGTTCTCCGCTTGTAAATTTGAATAAGGCGGGGTCCACAGCACGAGCACGAGTTTCAACGCGCGTGTAGCAATGTTTTGGTTATTGCCCTATTGGTCGATGCTAATTTATGGATGATGACGTTGAATTTATACTACTAGAAAACGTCGTCAATCCAAATTTAAAATTGCATATTTTAAATTATAACTTTCATGCTAAAATTAAATCGTTGAAAGTTAGAGATCTGCGATAGTGATATCATCATTTTGATTTTTTTTTTTTTTTTTATAAAGGCAATTTTAGACTAGCTCCTTGATAACAACTGGAGTGGTTATTTATATTTTTCTCGCAAGTAATTTTTCTTTTTTCTTTATTTTTATAGGACCAAAACAAGACATGTGTCTTAGTGAGATAGGGGTTTTTTTTCCCTTTCAAAAACTCTATTTGAAATACATGTAATTTGAAAAGTTATAGTTATTTATGGAAAGACAAAGACGATAAAAACCAGAAAAAAAAAATGTTATTAAGCAGATCAATTACATTTTAGTTAAATTTTATAACCAAACTACACATATGAGAATATATCTACACAACAACACACGCCGACTTTCGCATTGTACAAAATTCAATTCACACTTCAGATAAATGTATTTCGTCCTAATTCAGTAAAATAAAATTTTGCTATAGCCACCTACTATATTTTATAATTAGAAAAAAAAACTCAGCTTCATAATTTTGTTCGCCACAGCTTCATCACATCAGAATAAACTGATTCCTCCCGATCACACTTCTTTATATAATTTTTATTTTCTCTTTTACTCTTCCCAATTACTCATGATATTGCTTTCCCATCAACATTGACCCCGACGCAGAGTTATTCGCAGGTCTACGTGCATGGTCAAGTCGCCGTGGGGTTAGAAGGGGGCGGGGAGCCCCCTCCCGGGGTCAGGGCCAAAGCCCCTGTAATTTTTTTTTTTGGGATCGTGCTTTTGAGGATTTCGTTTGCACGTGCTCACGATGAGTTTTTTTTTTGTGTTTAAATCTGTAAAGCATTGGGATCATTTGATGTCAGTGGAAAAGAGTCTGCTAATGATAGCGATGCTGATATAAAAACTGCGACTCATTATCATAGTCCTCTGTGAGGAATGACTAAAAAATAAGACATTTGTGAGAACTGCAATCATGATTGCAGTACTAATAAAGAGGATTGCAACCATGGTCACAGTCTTCACAGAAGCTAAAAAATAGGGTGTGTGCTCTTTTAGAACTGCGATCATGTCGCAGTCTCATAAAGACTCAAATTTAGAATATTTTTATGAATACTGCAATCATGATCGCAGTCTTAATAAAGAGGATTGTGATCACGCTTGCAATCCTATAGACTCAAAAATATGATATTTTTTGTGATGATAGTGATTGATTACGGTCCTCATAAATAATGCATTTTGTGAAGACTGCGATCATGATCGCAGTCGTCAGAAATAGGGTTGCAATCATTTTGTGAGAACTGTCATCATAGTCGTTATCCTCAGAACTAAGGCATTTTTGTCGCAGTTCTCTATACTGCGATCATTTTGTGAGGACTGTTATTATTTCGCGGTCCTCTATACTGTGATCATTTTGTGAAGACTGTGATCATAATCGCAATTCTCAGAAATAGGACATTTTTGAAGTGGTCTGCTTTCTTTGAAACGATTACTTAGGGGCATTTTTGTCTTTCATCGCTGATGGTTGCTTCAGCGCTTGACACGTGAGTGCACATCCTTATTTAAAAAAAAAAAGTAGTTGAGTGAATAAAATTATGTGAGTGAGTTTTTTCTAATTATGATTTGACTTAGCTGGATGAAACGAAATACCCTATGCGTAAAAGCATATCATATTTTTTTTTCAAAGTGGTAACGTTCAATGCACCTTTTTCACTCCGCATGCCAAATTTATTTACAGGTCATGGTAACTTCAGAATGTGCGTCTAAATCACATGGTAATTGGTAAACTGGGTGGGTGGGTGTAAATTTGATCCTAGGTCAATTATGATGATCATGTTTGGTGCAAGGAAGTGAGCGGAAGTAAGAAAATGGGGAAGTATAATTGCTCACTTTTCTATCTATTCAAACACTAGAAAAGGAAAATAAGAAAATTCCTTTTCTTTTTCTCTTGTCTCTTTTACACAATAATTTTCTCACTTCCAGAGTGCTACAGTGTGGTCATGTAAATCTCATTTTAATAAGTTGTAACACAAAACAGTTAATTTTTTGATCATGTAACTCTCACTTGCATTCTAATCACAGTCCATTTTTTATTTTTCTTAATTAATTTTTATTTTAACAATATTTTGCGGCCAACTTTGTGGTTAACTTTTCCACTTCCACTTTCACATTACCATCCAAACAGTAAAAAAGACAAAATATTTTTCAAACTACACTTCCCAACAACATCCAAATACCGAAAAACTTACTAACCAATTCCCAAGTTTCAAAGGGAACCATTACCACTTCTTCACTTCCTCACTTTCACCCTTAACCAAACAGGCCCCTAAATGAATAAAGAAGAAAAACATGGTCCACTCCCGTGTCTAGCGCTGAGTGCATGAGCACGAGACAAGAGGTTTTGTGGGTGGGGCTTCTTCTTTTCAAAGTTACTCCGCACGTGCTAATCAGAAGCATTTCGAGCATGAGAAAGAAGCAACACGGACGACAAAATGCAAAGAAACCTTTTGCTAAAGTAACAAATAAAGCTAAATATCGGAAGCAAGCCGATGAATAATAGTAGCAGTAATAATAATAATAATAATTTATATAATCTTTTCTTTTAGATATAGAAGAAAAACTAAAATTTGCTTCTCAAAACTATGTTCCGGTAAATTATTTTCTTAGACTGCCATTAAGGCGGATTTACATGGTGGTTAATGTTGACAGACGCTCACACTGCATGTTACAAAAAAAAATTGAAAGTTTACATTGAATAATAATATTTTTAATATAACACTCATTTAATTTGAATACAATTTATTCTCAAATACATCATACTCAAAACTCTTATCTTAGGTAAAATTTTATTCTGCAAAATCTCAAGACTCTCCGATTCAAGTTCTACCGTCAACTTTTCTTTTCTTTTCTCGTTATTATTAATAACTATTCTTCTTTTTTACTAACTAAATTTCAAATATTTTATTATAAATTATTTAAATTTAATTAAACTAACTAAATTCAAAGATTGTATACCATAAGTTTAGATATGTCTACACTGAAACAATTTTCTCTATCCACCATCCACTGTCTGCAATTGAATGATCCACTCGAGACCCGAGTGTCTGAGTTGTCCAAACAAGTCTCGAGTCTAACACGATTTTGCCATGACTCGTATTTGAAACCAAGATCCATGGTTTAATTTTAGGCTCAAAATCTAGACCTGAAATTTCAAAGGACCGAGTCCTTATGACCTGATGGGTCATAAGTGATATAGAGTTGGTCCTTCCATCAGGCTCTTTAAAGCGACCTACAAGATTATTCAGAGGACATTGAAACAATACTATCAGCAGTGAGGCCTAATTCACTGGTAAAAGAGTGCGAGTGTAAGGAGTCTCAAGTTCAAGTCTGGACTACAATCTATATATTGAAAAAAGTTAACATTGAAACAATAGTCAAAACATTCATTCTTACGTAGAAAATAAAAAATAATGAAATAATACTTACACATGACTCTCATGCATTCGCATGTAATTTTTTTGAAGAGGGCTCTACTTTGCTTGCCTCTCTTAAGTCTGTATTGTGTACAAAAAGTATAATCTAAATAGCATGGTTGAAAATAAAAAACAAACATTCTCTAGATTAGACTATGTTAAAGGCCGGAAAGGTAAGAAAACATGGGACAACTTTATCCATATTCAACTAATTTAATGTTCATAAATTAGAAAATTTAAATTAGAAAACCACTCTTCTCAGCAGGCAAATCATTTATATAGACGTTGCAAACTACGCAAAATTTAAGCTGAAAAATTTGTAAATACTCCTACCATAAAAACAAATATCTAATTAATGTCAAAATTACCCCAAAGTAATTACATACATTTAAGCCATAATTACGACCAATAAACCTTAATTAATTACATTATCCGTCACCAAATTTAGAACCTCGCGCGGTTACTACCGTGGGCCACGGTGAAACAGTAACTTTCAAGGATAATTAACCGACATTCCCCGCTGACAGTCCCATTTAAAGCCATTCGTAACCTGCTGCAGCAGGTCAAGCTGCTGATGCGGCACTATAAATGAGAGCGACTGCACATACACCAACTAAAAACCCCACTGTGGGGACGTGGGACCCCCCAAAACCATATCAACTGATCACATCAGCGGTCACAATAATTGGTCACTGTTGAAATGCACGAACCAGAAGACAATGCTTGCTTGCCACGGAACCCCCAAAGTAACAACCCTCTCGCCATTTCGGTAACCGCATCACACTGGGGCCAGGCCCTATCCATTCCATGCCGTCCATGCTTTTATGATGGCCATGGAGAACGCATCCATGCATGCATGCATGCATTGTCATCCGTCATGGTATGGCTTGCGCTACAATAACCTAACTGGTGCCAGCTCATTTCCACTTTTTTTTTCTCTCAGATAATTAATTTAAAAATTAAGAAATTAATTAAATTATTATTAATGCTCCCCCCTCACCGCCACTATTTTGACCGCAAGGGAGAAGCCCCCCAGTGAAAGGAGAATTGAACAGTAGGTCCGTTACAGTTCTTTTTTTTTTTTTCACTTCAGCCCCTCAATTTTTGCAATTTTTAATTCGGAGAAATCTGGACCATAGAATAACGATCCCGTTCTCTATCTCTTTTAGATTTTTTATATAAACCCCTTTTGCTGCCTTCTCTCACTCTCTTTTTGGGTTTTAGGGAGAGAGAGAGAGGAGAGGAGAGGAGACAGAGAGAGAAGGAGAGAAGAGATTTATGTCGGTTGGATCCAACAATTTGCTTTATTTGTGCGCTGCTGCCTCTGAAAGTAAAGATTTAGTGAAGAAGCTGTTGATTTCTCGCTGCTTGGCATCGGATTTGTTGGTTATTTTGAACTATTCTCTTCTTTTCTTCGTCTCTTTCTTCCCTTCCTTCTTCCAACCTCGCATGCGACGAAGGCTGCTCAAGGGATCGAAGACGGACTCGATGCGATTGAAATCCACAAGGTACAGCCCCACTTTTGTCTAGTTTTGTTGATTTTCTGCTGTTATTTATGAATTGGGGAAGACCCGTTTGGGGTTTTGATTTATTTGTTCGAACTCGCGGTATCTCTATTTCATGATTTTTTTACTAATTTGAGGGCCGTTTGAGTTGTTCGATCTGGTTTTCTCCACGTTTATTAGATGTATTATGGAAAGCACAGATAGTACTTACAATTTCATCTTTTCTGAGTTTTTCTTCATATTAGTGAAAAGCCACCAGGTATTATTAGATTCAAGAAATACCAATCTCATTTCTTTGATTTATTTGTGGAAAATCGTCCATTCTTTTCTATATTTTTATTTTCACTTATTTTTCAATATTTTTCCTAAATATTTCCCATTTTTTCTAAAATATTTGCAGGCCTGGATTCGATGTGAAATACTTTGGATTCCTTCATATAGATCGGTGCTTCTTCCTCTTCCTCTTCTTAAGAGGAGCTCTCACCTGACAAAACCCCTCTAAATCGCGTTTAATTCGCCAAAAAATTCGCCCTCAATTTTGTTCGATTCGCGAGTTCCCTTTTTTTTTTCCTAGCGACATGCCGGGCCCTCAACGGCAGCTTCTGAACCAAGACAGGGTGCGAGGAATGATCGGTAAAAGTTCGCTGGCGGCCGTCAAGTCCTCGTTCCAGCAGCAGACCTTCACCCAAAAAATCCGTAAAGTTCGGGTTTTATTCGACGACCCTGATCGAACTGACTCGTCAAGCGAAGAAGAAGACGAGGAGCGGGTCTTCATCCGCAAGCGCAAACGGGTCGTCCGAGAAGTATCCATTAGCCCGTACCCGTCTCCCTCCGAGGCCTCCAGCACCTCCAAAACCCCCAAGTCCAGCAAAGGATCCAAACCCGATAAGCCCAAATCCGTCTCCAGACCCGCATCCGCCAATAAGTACAAAGGAGTCCGCCAGCGCAAATGGGGCAAATGGGCTGCCGAGATCCGCGACCCGATAAGGCAAGTCCGCCGCTGGCTCGGTACCTACGACACCGCCGAGGAGGCCTACGAGGCCTACGTGGCAGCCTCCGACAGGCTCAAGGCCGAGAAGCGGGCCATGGAGGCGTCCGCCACGTCATCGGTCTCCGAGACGGCAGCCACATTCTCGGTGCCGTCCCCATCGTCGGTCCTCGAAGTGGACGGTCAGGAGCAGCCGAAGCAGGCGGCCAAGGACGAGCAGCGGCAGCAGCTGGAGCCGCGGATTGCGGATCTTTTCGATGAGAGCCCGTTAGCGATACCGGAGTTGGAGTTCGGGTTCGAGACTGATGCGTTCTTGATGGGTAATCTTGGTGACGATTTTGTTGGGCTGGATGACTTGCCTCTCTGGGAGCAGCAGTTTGATGGTGGGGACTTCTCCTTCTTGGATCATTAGAGAAGCCCAGCAAAGTTTTGCAGCTTAGCTTAAGTTTTTTAATTATATCATTATAATTATTATTAGTATTATGCTATAATTATATATGATGTGTTGTGTTTGTTTTGAGAGGGAATGAGAATTGGGTCACTGAGTTTAAATTTTAAGGATTTGGGAGGAGATTGTGTCTTGGGTTTTTCTGAGGCTTTTGGTAAAAGAGCTGCCCAAGGATTTTTGATGTTGAGTTTCTCTTCCTGATGAGTCTCTCTCTCGATCTCGATTGAGATAATTATGATTTCATTATTATGGTATTATATAATGTTCAACTGTTGGTCAGTTTCTAAATGTTGGTGTTGGCTTGTAATTAAAGTATGTTTAATGACAATAAATGCTGCTCAGTTTATGTTTATTGTTATCATGGTGATGAATGCACTTGTTTGACTTCATATGAACAAAATCTAGTGGCAGTGGTTAGCAAACTATTTTAAATCAAATTGCATTTCGTTATCGCTTTGTCTGTCTCCCCTGTCACTGTGGCTTGGGATTCAGATTCCTCCCATTTTGTGAGTTGGAATTTTAATTTTAGTATGTTACTTTGCTAGTAAATTGCATATATTAAATCTTGTTATTAGTTGAACCATGGTTCAAAGTCTCGGTCTCGGCCGCCGACTCGGCCGGCACCGAGACGGATCGGTCTCGGCGACTCGGATCGGACTCGGGCGATACGCAAAAAACGCTACATAGAGCGCCAAAAAAATTATGAAAAAATCATGACAAATCATAAAAAATTGTAGATATCAAAATTCATGTATCAAAATTAAACTGAGGGGGGGGGAGAGAGAGAGGAACAGAGAGAGAGAGGGAGAGAGAGACGTAGACAGAGGGGAGAGAGGGAGACACAGTCACAGAGGAGGAGAGAGAGACGGAGAGAGAGGGAGAGAGGGACAGAGAGAGAGAGAGAGAGAGAGACAGAGAGAGGGAGAGGGGGAGAGACTAAGAGGGAGAGAGAGTCCGAGAGAGAGAGAGAGAGAGAGAGAGAGAGAGAGAGAGAGAGAGAGAGAGAGAGAGAGAGAGAGAGAGAGAGAGAGAGAGAGCAGAGAGAGGAGAGAGGAGAGAGACTGAGAGGGGAGAGAGAGAGAGACGGGGATAGAGTCCGACAGAGAGAGACATATACAGAGGGAGAGAGAGGGACAGAGAGGGAGAGGGAGAGACAGAGAGAGAGCCGGAGACAAAGAGGGAGAGAGAGGTAGACACAGAGGAGGAGGAGAGAGAGACGGAGACAGATAGGGAGAGAGAGGCACAGAGAGAGGGAGAGGGGGAGAGAGAGAGACTGAGAGGGAGAGGGAGAGAGTCCGACAGAGAGAGACACAGCGGGAGAGAGAGAGAGAGACGGAGACAGAGAGGGAGAGAGAGGGAGAGAGAATTACCTGCGACGGCGAGGCGACGGCGACGGCGAGGCGACGGCTAGGGCGACGCGGGGGGGACGCGAGAGGGAGGGAGCAGCGTGTGAGAGAGAGAGACACAGTAGGAGAGAGAGAGAGACGGAGACAGAGAGGGAGAGAGAGGGAGAGAGAATTACCTGCGACGGCGAGGCGACGGCGACGACGAGGGCTAGGGCGACGCGGGGGGGGACGCGAGAGGGAGGGGGCAACGTGTGAGAGAGAGAGACACAGCAGGAGAGAGAGAGACACAGCAGGAGAGAGAGAGAGGGAGGAGAGAGAATTACCTGCGACGGCGACGGCGAGGCGACGGCGACGGCGAGGCGACGGCGATGGCTAGGGCGACGCGGGGGGACGCGAGAGGGAGGGGGCAGCGTGTGAGAGAGAGAGAGAGATCAGATCGATCTGATCTCTCTCTCTCTCATACGCAGGCCCTTTAATTGACCCGATCGATCGATCTGATCTGATCACGGGCGCCGAGTCGACCCGGATCGGGTCCGACTCGGACCCGACTCGGGCGACTCGGCCGAGTCGTTCACGACTCGGCCGAGTCGCCCGAGTTGGGTCCGAGTCGGACCCGATCCGGGTCGACTCGGCGATTCACGCATGACTCGGGCCTCCGAGTCATACCGGAGGCCGCCGAGTCGGATACGACTCGGCCGAGTCGTATCCGACTCGGCCGATCCTTTGATCACTGAGTTGAACCTATCAGTCTTGAATGGGTTTTTACTTGTTCCCTTTGTAACTAGCTCTATTTTGGAATATTTTGTCATAGCTCATTCATGTCTCTATCTCTATGCTTCTACTATGAAATTATCTTCTCTTTTATCTCTATGTCCTCATTAAGCGCCTTTCTTTTGGAAATTAATAAGCCCTAATTGTTGAAAGCTAGAAGTTGGTCAACCATTTAACTTTATTGTTGATTGATTAATTTATCTAACACAGTATTTCATTATTTTACCTTTTAATAAAGATTGGGTTTTGGAGATAGATAGATCTTATTCATGAGACATATCCATCCTATTCAGTGGAAGGGAGTGTCTGAAATTTGCTTTGTTTTCAAGTAGGAGATTGTCATACCCCGCTTACCAAAATACGTGAAAACGGAAACGTGACGAGAGTCGGCGATGCTTATACGCAAGTAAAATATCTCACGTATACGCGCTAAGCCTTAAGTAACTCGAACAAGCTATATGAATCTACTAAAATGAATCATGATCACTGCAATATCACATATAAGTATTCACACATAATAACATATGAATAAGAAATGAAATAACGACTGGTAATGATAAAGAATCAAGGAAACTACAGAAACAATAGGAATAAAAAGGAAAACAACAATGCCAGAATAGGTAGAGAGAAATTTCAGCACCTCGCAACATGTACGATCTCATCGAATACCTGAACAATAGAATAAAACATCAAACATCTGTATGTGCAAATTCAGAGAGTCAGAACTCCCAATTAGTATACAAGAATAAAGGGGAAGGTGTACGTGCATATAATGTGTGATCATAATGACACTATCATGAAGGTATACTGGATGAGAAAATGACATGAATGAAACAATAATAAGAAGAGGGTATGATACAATAAATATCAATCAGCATAGGACAATTATCACGACAATAAGCAGTACATAATCAATGACGGGATCAATATGTTATGATATCATATGTTAGATCATGTGTACAGTTAGGTGTCTTTCATAACATGTATATATCAAGTTCAGTCTATAATGGCAATGTAAGATTCAGTTTTGTTATTAATTATGTCAGCGAACACCAATTGCTACCTGTAATAGACGCATCTCATACTACGCTCACACGTGTGCCATTCGAGGTCACAAGTTATTGAAACTGATCATTTGGAGACGTTGTCTGCATTTTAAGTGTGTCTCGTACATATCCAGGACCACGGCCCAAACTCCTGGCGCTGAAGCAGGCCCCACCACAAGGTAGTCAGATAATATGTATAACAAGTCAGGTAACATGTGACGGTCCCAGGTTTCTTAGATCCTCAATTAACATAAATATTCTTTTAAATCAGCAGATTATCATAATCATCTTTATATCCTCAAAATTTCGACAACACCTCCCTTGTAAATACTAGTATGTCCAAATATATATTTCAATTGATAATAAGTTCGGCCAATATCATCCTATTTATTCTCAATCCAAACATATAAACCAAAGTAAATAATTACCTATGCAATAATGATAATGTTTCGGCCCACAACAGCTTAAATATTCTCCAAATAAAATTTTGGCTTGACATCACCTACTTATATTTAAATAAAAGAAACATACGCTCGAGAGTACACCTCTCGACATCCACAACATAAATAGAACTAATTAAAACTCTAACCCATCACCATAATTATAGTCCAATTTATCTCTATAGAGTCCACTCTACAATTATCACAAGGTATAAGAACATATCGAATAAGGATATAAACAGGTAAAACAAGGAAATATTACAAGTAATAACATATAGCCACACCTACAATACTTTCATTATTAGAGAAATTCTCAACACCACGCCTATACTCGAAGCTGGGCCTCTGCTTTGTTATGACTGAAAAGTATGGAACTGAGAGGGGGTGAGCTCAATAGCTCAGTGAGGAGAGTCAAAAAAAATCAAGAAAATGGTAGACATAGTAAATAAGAAGCATGACTATTCAAATAATAAGGGTAAATCTGGGAGAACAAGAAAACCGGAAAAAATAATATTCTATAATTTAATAATCAAAGTAATGGTCTCCAAAATCTTCGGGGAAGATCAGACTCTTATAGTCATCGATTACCAATTACTTTTGTAAGTTTTCATTCAATATATAATAGAACTTATGAGTTGTATAGAACAAATTTTATTTAGTTACTTAGCTTATTACAGAATTCATCTTATGTATACACATGTATTACATACATATCTTGTATTCCCCTCACGGTGATATACTAATCACAATAACTAAATTATAGATGTAATTTATGCATCCTGATGCTACATGCATCACAAAACATACTTGTATATCATATAATCATATCATACTTCACTTATCACTGTAACACTTCACACTTCACAACGTTCACATGTTATATTTAATGAGATACATATTATACATCATTCATATGTATATACAATTGACACATGAAGTGTGAAATTCTCTGTCTTCCTTCTCCTACCGGCTCTCGCGCGGACCCTTCCTCCGTGATGTATAAATACGTAAAGCAGTAACACCGTCTTTCCCCTCCTACCAGCTCCCGTCCGCCCCTTCCTTGCGCGTGTGGTGTGTGTGTGTGTGTGTGGTGTGTGTGTGTGTGTTTATATATGTATGTATGTATGTATATGTAAAATAGTAACATCGTCTTCCCCCTCCCACCGGCTCTCGCCCGGCCCCTTCCTCCGATATACATGAATGCAACAGATATAAATGCACACACACATAGATAATAGTCAATGATCTTCATTACGGAACATGAACCAAATATTATCGTTTTTACTTTTAGTTATCAATTTCACTTTCAAAGAATTGTATTGACTTTAGTGTGTTGTGGTGTGTGTGTGTGTGTGTGTGTGTGTGTGTGTGTATATATATAAGTTGACACTGTAGTGATTTATTCCTCTTTGAGTGGTTTGAGTTCTTACCCACGTTATATGTACCCAACTTTATTGACTCACTTACATATAAATGTGAGTGGTGTGTGTGTGTGCGCGCGCGCGCATCTCCCAAATTGCCATACACAAACATGTTCATACAATTCCTTAGGCATACTTTATGGTTGTAAGAGATCATCACTTCTATACCGGTACATCATTTGTCAAGAACCATACTAATTATGAACAACTTAACAGATATTTGTTTGCATTACCAACATACATTTAGGCCACATGATTAGATCTTGTGTTTAAATATACTTCTCCTTTATGTTTGATGTTTAATACCCGCAATTGACTAAGTACTAACCCATGTTCGGAAATCTTAGCATACTTTTTAATTATGGGTGTTCAAATAAGTCGACACTTAAGCAACACCATTCATTTGTTTCAACAAAATTTGTTACACGCAGTCAAAGAGTATATTACTTAATAATTTATGTTCGGTACACAAGTTATTAGTCACTCATCACGTTCCACATCAAATTCTCAGTGTATCAAGAATTAATCGATTCTTTGATCTTTACAAGTCTGTTATGTAATCTAATAGCTAATTTCATAATCAAGTTCCACCATTAAACTGTGGTATGTAAATTATAAGACATTGGTTATTACGGGTGCCATTCAATTATATCAATGTTCATGTCTAATTTTATTTCTATTCATATTCCATTTAGCCCATGAGTTTTAGTTCGCTCACCCAATCCTTAATGTAACTAGATTTGAAGTCTAGAACACCTACTAACACTAGACACAATCACTAAGACCAATTACTGAAAAAAATCAACTTAATTAAATAGAATTCACCAATCTAGATATTAAGACAGCTGATCGCTCAGAGGAGTAGAAAGCTAATTGTATCGAAGGACTAGTTCGATTCTTAAATAAATTGTCACAAAATTGATCAAGTGGGCACCTAAGTGTAATAAGTCCTAAATAAGAACAAGAAATCTCATATCAATAGATGTGTAGACAACTCTGATATAGAAGAAATAAAGGCTTATTTCAAAATCTGACTCTTGTAGACTACAAAAGTTAAATGTGTCCAAATTTTAAAGTTACTCATGTTATCATGGATCACTTGCTTTAGATCCAATATAAAAAGATTTATTACGGTTTGTTCGATCACTTAGACCACCGATTATTAGATTCAATGATAGAAATAAGGTTGGACGTACTCATATCACTTTGTTTAAGAAAATAAATTCCGCTCTAACGTTCCACACACAATAAATTTAAACAAAAACAGTTTGATCATAAGAGAAGAAATTCTTAATTTATTCTTAATTACAATCAAATGATATCAGTAGATAATTAGATTTAAGGTAGTTCATTTCTAGCTTCCTGCAACGCCCCGGTCCCGCAGGTACGGGGACGTTATGGCGACGTACATACGCAAGGCGGAAAACCCTACGTACGTACGCTAAGCCTCAGTACAGTAAATAACCTCCATCAATAACTAAGTTCCAGCATGAAATCAGTACAAGAATACCTGCAGAAAGAGGTCAGTGATCATAACAGATATGAAAAATAGGGACAAATAAGATAACGGAAATAAATTACTAAGATACCTAGGAATAGTCCCGATGAGGAATCTCTGATGTGACTTCAAGGTACTCTCGGATACTACGGTACGCGGATCTCCAATCTGGGCACGCAAACCCAGGGTCGTCAGAAAGCGACCTAGTGAGTGGTAAAATGAAGGAGGCAATAATATATACAATTAGTAATACAAGCACGATACTAATATATAATACATGAGGTTGGACTAGTGATATCATATAATAAGAATATATAAACAGTAGAACTAGATAAACATGAAAGCAGTGCAAATATAGAAACATGTCATCTTTTATTACTATCATTACCTAGCCGGTTATCATCGGGTCATGTCTATAGTCGTGTCCAGTTTATCGAATAAATGGTGACGTGATATAAATGAACATGGTAGTGATGTAAATGAACATGCAGGTGGGCATATGCAATATGAACATGCAGGTGGGCCTATGCAATGTAATCACTATACGGTGTGGTGTATATACAGTAATGATGTCTGCTATACAGAAAGCATCATATATACAATACAGAACATGCGTCGTATGCCATCACAGAAAGTATAACATATGCCAGGTAAAGTAACAAGTATACAGGTATCAGGATATCAGATAGAGTAGCATGAACAATAACAAAGGCATGTCATGTGATTTATACAATAGTAGCAATCAGTACCGCCTGCTATTTTCATTACTCTCTTCCAGTGTCCCATACCACTGGCAGTTCATACTGGAGCCCGCACTCCAGTCGAACCCATCCGGACATGGCTTACGGGTACCATTATCCAAACGAGAGGGTAACCAAATAACAAGTGTTCCCGACGTCACTATTGTGTATACTGTTTTCTTATGTTAATTGGAAACCCATGGTCGAGGAGTTCTTATCGGGTAGGTGTATCCCGTGCATACCCGGGATCACGGCCTTTATCAAACCCCTGGCTGCTAAGACCAGAGCCCTCCGCTAAGAGGGGAACAATAATCAAGTAACAATAGCTCATGGAGCAATTGGTAGGTAGCACTACCATCCCCTACAGTGGGAGAACAATATGGATCCAGTACATCACCCGATAAGATCTAATCAACCGTCAAGTCTCCCCCATAACCCAGTTATCATTATGATCTGATATGTCAAGTATCCAATGTAACAAGAACAAATAACAGTACATGATACGGGTAACATGATAACTGGACCAGAGCTCTGTTGATCGCATAGAACAATATAACGGGAACAATATAACGGGAAACGGAAACAATATCACGGGAACAATAGAACGGGAACAATAGATGTGGGATTCCACATATCGCATATCAACAGCTCTCATGTCCAGTATCGGGTATATCCATATCAGTAACAGGAAACAATCATGAATACGGGAACATGGAACAATAATACATGTAATATACACGGTAATCCATATGACAGGAAGATAGAAACAATACATGCATGTACACCCATGCGGTGAGCATATGTAACAGTGATATGTGAACATGAGATCACCGTGTGTCGAGCAGCTATGTAACGATGAGAACAATCATATGAAATGGGGTACATCATGCAGTGGACTATCCGTGTATCAGTGGATTATCTATGTGGAGCAAGAATCCGTATAACATATCTGTGTATCACTAGTACATGTACGCACAATGGTCAGTGTATCATATACTACCATGTCCATTGACTTACGCTACCCCTGTAGTGATGATACCAGTGCGTGAAATAAAGGTGTCTAGTATGCATGTCTAGTAACAGTGTAGTGTCACCGAGTATCGTGAATCAGTATACATGTCACTATAGTTCTCTAACTGTGATCCAATACATGACATAATAGTGTTTATGAAGATGTTAACACAGTGGCCTGTATGTCCGTAGCTATGCAGGTATGATGACCGTGTCTGAGTAGTCTATGTCAGTATTTCTTGTTACTACAATTGTCTCCCTATATTATATTACATCAGGACATACTTAACCATATTACAGGAATCACCTATTACATTGGGTGTCCAACAAGTACCAGTTAATAATTAATTATTACCGGCTTTTATCCATAATCACGATATATCAATCAATGTTACTAAACATGATAAAATATAATTTATAAAAGAAAAACACTCACAAACTAGTCATGGGAGGGTAGCTCTCTTTCCACGATCGCAACGAATCCAGAATCGCCCAAATCGGAGTTCGGATGCTCCTGATATCGCCGAATACTAAAAATAATACAAATGGGTTAAATATGTAATAACAATATTTAAATGTAAATAATAAATAGGAGCAGGGGTTCCCTGTAAAATTACCTTAATGGGTTTGGACGCGGGTTTGGGCTCTTAACGGGTCGGCTTTGGATCCACGACCCAAACCCATCACTTAAGTGGAAGTGGGTTATTGGGTTAATGGGTAGGGCTTATTGGGTAACGGGTTTTCAACCAATCAATAGGGTTATAATGGGTTCGGGTGTGAACCCGAACCCCCCCCCCACACACACCAGCCAGACACACACACAACACACACACACAAAACAGCACACACTCACACACACAACACACACCACACACACAGCACACACACAAACCCACACACACTCACACTCACAGCACACACTCACACACAGCAGCAGCAGCAGCAGAGGCGCTGCTGCTGCTGCGCGCCCATGGCCGGCCAGCGCCGCTGGCCGGCGGCGGAGGAGCCCGCCGGCGGCGGGCCTGGCCGCCGGCGGTGGATATGGCCGAGGGGAGTGAGAGAGAGAGAGAGGGGGGAGAGGGAGAGAGAAAACAGGGAAAAAAGAGGGGGTTGGCCTGGGGGTTGCGGCCGGCGGCGGCGGCCGTGGTGGCGGCGGCGACACCGACCGCACGCCGGGCTGGGGGGCGCAGTGGCCGGAGGGAAGGCACCGGCTGGGTCTGGACAGAGAGTGTGGGGGAGAGAGAAAAGAAAGAGAGAGAGGGAAAAAGGGTTAAGAGAGAGGAGATTTAGAGAGAGAGAGGAGAAATTGGGAGAGAGAATACATGGGAGAAGAGAGAGAGAGGTGAGATTCTTAAAGAAGAAGAGAGGAGAAGGCGGTGGGGGTGAAGTCGCTGGAAGTCGCCAGATAAAAGAAGAAGAGGAAAGAAAAAGAAAAGAAAAGAAAAAGAATTGAAATACTTCAAAAAAATATTATTTAATTAGGCCCAAAATTTGACTAGTCCCGAACGGTGTCCAAAAATTACAAAAAATAGAGAATATTATCCTGAGACGTAAGATGAAGACGGTTTCCAGAAATTCAAGATGGTTTGCAAATTAAAAATCCCGGAAGCTGTCCCGATACCGGGCGACACCGGTTTGACCGGATTTTCGATAAATTTAGAAAAATTCTCAAAAATACCCTAACGTAGAGAATACGATTCTAAGGCACACGGTGAAAGAGGATTCTCAAAATTCTACTCCGTTTGTGAGATAAAAATCGTAAAGCAGATTATCAGTATCGGTCGACACCGACAACGGAGATTTTCCAAAAAAATTCAGAAAATTTCCAAAAAATCCTGAAAAATCTATAATATTAGAAAATAATTTTTGAAACTAAAATCAGCTCGATTAGACTACCACGGAGGTCAAATCAATTTGAACGTCGTATCGCGTACCGATACAGTAATACGTACACCGGGGATCAGGGTGTTACACTTCCTTATCCTCAAGGGTGTGCTGGAGTCTTAACTAGAAGAAAAGAATATATATACTCAAGTTTTTCTTCATCTAGAAAAGTACTTAATGTATTTCTTCAAGTACCTAAAACTTGTTGATGGAGGATCGGTGTAAACTAAATACGTCATGAATCCCTTGCACTAGATCACCCTCAAGAAATCAAATTGAGTTTATAAGAGCGAAAATCAAGTATACAAATCACATAATAGGAACACCTATGTCTCCACTTACAATGATAAATATGAAAGTTCAATGTATGGCCTAATGCCTATGAAGAGGAATCATAAGGTAATGCATAACTAGTAAAAGCTCAAGCTTTTAGCCTGTATAGAATCATTCATGGACCAATATAAGGACGACTATTCATGTTGCCGAGAAGACGTCTTAAAGGCCAATATCAGGATCAAGATACTTTGTGAATAATAGTACAAAAGTTGGCGTCATTAAATAAAGTCCAAAAATTGTTGATTTCGATTTTAGAGGTATGTTCAACCATACTAAAAAATAATGATATTTGTACATGTATTGAGGGTGAAGATCGCCTTGACTCCTACAAAGTTTCTATGATTACGATGTTGAATGCTTGAATGTCATATTATGACAGGTTAAAGTAGAAATCTCAACAAGGACACCACAAAGATCACTCGCAATATTTATCATTTCTTTCTAATTATTTATGAGGACGGATCTCGCGGAGTATTTCTTAAATAGACTCAATCATATAAGATTTATAACGTGGAAGAAGACAACCCCTTATGCTATTATAAAGTATGGAGAGGTGTGTGTTTAACATATTTATTGACATGAAGAAATATCGAAATAAAAGAAACATTACATATTAACTATCGCCTACAAGGGAAGAAATAGATTTTAGATATATAATTAATTGATAAGAATCAATACATGTCACCTCAATATTTGAGATACGAAGAGTTATATATGAACCTCATTGAGAGGACATATACTTATGCATTTCAAGCCTATAAAGCTTCAACATTCATTTTCACTTAATCCTATCGTATAAATCGATTGTCACTTAAAGATCTAGAATACTCAATCTAAACTCATCAATTAGTTAATACAAGCTCGTATATAACGGTGTATTCCATCAATATATGATTTTAACCATTAAGTTTTTCTTCAAAAAAAGAATGATTTATATATAAATGAGCGAAAGGTTTACCAAGTTACACATGAAGTATTCAAGAACCATATTCATCAAACACAAGTACAACCCAAGGCTCAAATGATCTCTAACATCCCACATTCGATTAATGAAAAGCAAGCTTTAATTAGGAAAACAAATCTAAATTGAAAGATTTAATTCACAAATAGGAGAATAACTCCCTCACCTATAACTTCTATCAATTATATCTCTTTTGATATGGACTCTACTAATTATTCAATTGAGAACAATTATTTTAGATTAGGGAAGAAATACTTTCATAGTTTTTGTGAACCAAGTTCCAATTGGAATTAACTTTTGAATAAAAAATTGAGATCCATCATAACTAAAAACTTTAATAAGGAACAAGATCAGCTAGGGAACTGTAATCAAAATCCTACAGTATTTTCAGATCTCCAACAAGTGGTAAACTAGTTGAGTTTGAAGAACTTTTAAGAACTTATTCAAATTAATTTAGATAAAAAACTCCCTCACCTCCTCCTCGCTCCCTCAGCCCACCGTCACCTGCCTGGCACTGGTCGGTATCGGCGGCAGCCTGGCTCTGGCTGCCGTCGCGAGGCTCTGATCGCTGCCGCCGTTGGCGTCGCGCGACTCAGAGGGGAAAAGAGAGAGAGAGGGAGAGAGTGAAAATAGAGAGGGATTTAGAGAGAGGAAATTGAGAGGGGAAGAAATATTTTTTTGGGGGGATTTCTACTACTTTCGATCAACACCAGGGGAAGAGGGGAAGAAAGTTTTGGAGAAAGAAGTGAGAGAGAGAGTTGGAAAAAAAATGAAGATGCTTTTTCTTTCCTCTTTCCCAATAAATACTTATCAATATAGATATATAATAATTTCTCCACATATGCCACTTGGCCCCCTCTCATCCTCAAGTTGCCCAAAAGCATGCCACCTCACTCTCCCATTAATTTAATATACTTGTGTTTATTTTCAAATATTTAGTATATGCATGTATTTATACAAGTATATTATTGTATCCACATAAATTTGCGCACATATATTTATATAAGTTTATCCAAATTATCCCACTCCAAAATTTCCCCAAAAATTTAAAAAAATTCATATTCTCCCAAAAATTAACTCAACTATCACTTTAGATAATCTGGTATAATTTTATTAATCAAGGACTAGAGCATTAAATTAGAATTTAATAACCAGGATGTCACAGTTCTATCCCCCTTACAAAAGTTTCGCCCTCGAAACTTGGCATGTCCGAAATAGATAAATGTGAAACCTTCATATTCTCCTTTTCATCATAGTTTTTTTTAATATGAGATTTTTCTAAATCTTTCACCTCGAGAATTCATTATCTCTTGGTCAACTATATGTTCTTATGATCCGACTAAATCCTGACTCGTCTGATATTTTAATCATTTCCTTACTCCAGTGCCCCCTACCACTAGCAACCCATACTGAGGGCCCACACTCCTAGCAGAGAACATTCGAATTATGGCATGTAGGTACTCTGAACATAAGGCAGTGACTAAAATCCCGCGCGCTTCGAGATAATCATACACGTAAGAACTCCTACTCTCCTTAGACCAACCATATTAAACAACATATTCACATACGTACAACACACAAGCATACATATCAATCATAGCAATCAATCCTAGCAATCTAATCCTCTTCTGACTGCAACTATTCTAAATCTAATCCACATTCTATAACCTGAGCTCTAATACCAATAGTAAAGACCCCAGATTTCTTAGATCCTCAATTAACATAAACATTCTTTTAAATCAGCAAATTATCATAATCATCTCTATATCCTCAAAAATTTGCCTCCTTTGTAAAGACTGATATGTCCAAATATACATTTCAATTCATAATAATTTCGGCCAACATCAGCTTATTTATTCTCAATCCAAATAAATAAACTAAAGTAAATAATTACCTATGCAATAATAATAATATTTCGGCCCACAACAACCTACATATTCTCCAAAAAAAATTTGGTTTGACATCGCCTACTTATATTTAAACAAAAAAAAAAAAAACGCTCGGGAATACCCCTCTCGGCATCCACAACATAAACCGAATTAACTAAAACTCTAACCCATCATCATAATCACGGTCCAATTTATCTCTATAGAGTTCACTCTACAATTATCACAAGGTACAAGTACATATCGAATAAGGTTATAAACAGGTAAAACAAGGAACTATTACAAGTAATAACACATAGCCACACCTACAATACTTTCATTATTAGAGAAATTCTCAACACCACGCCTATATTCGAAGCTGGGCCTCTGATTTACTGTGACCTGAAAAGTATGGAATTGAGAGGGGGGTGAGCTCAGCAGCTCAGTGAGGAGAATCAAAAGAATTCAAGAAAATAGTGGACATAGTCAATAAGAATCATGACTATTCAAATAATAAGAGTAAATCTGGGAGAACAAGAAAAACAGAAAATCGATAATATCCCATGATTTAATAATCAAAACAATGATCTCCAAAATCTTCGGGGAAGATCAGACTCTTATAGTCATTGATTACCAATTACTTTCTTAAGTTTTCATTCAACATATAATAGAATTTATGAGTTGTATAGAATAAATTTTATTTAGTTACTTAGCTTATTATCGAATTCATCTTATGTATCGCATGTATTATATACATATCTTGAATTTCCCTCACGGTGATACACCAATCACAATAACTAAATTATAGATATAATTTATGCATCCAGATGATACATGCATCACATGTTGGCCCAAAAGGTTACACTCTCCATTTGTTTAGAGTTTTGATGATAACAAAACAAATAAGTGCTATTTGGTACTAATTAGTTTGTTTAGATAAGTTTCAGGTTAGTACCATATTTGGAGGCCATTGCTTAGCTATTGCAAGAATTTCTAGGTTCGTGAAGCAAAAAAGGCTTTTTGCACATCAAGGAAGGAACATAGAAGAGAAGGCTCTAGCAAGGCATCACATGGCTCAAGACTTCAAGATTGCTCAAGATAATTTATTAGATTTGCTTTTAGTTTAGAATTTTGTTAAAGAATAGTGAATAGGTTTGAAGCTCTATCACACACGTTTTTGCGCACATCTTGTTCCTAACATAAATAGTTTGTATACAATCTTCAACCTACAAACTTACTTTGATATACATAATCATGTGTTTAAGTTTTGTGTTTTATCAAAACTTATTTTGGTATTGGAATTTATGACAAAAACTTTGATATACATATGTTTCATGTATATAGGATTATGCTTCAAAATGTTTAAATATCATGTTTTTGTATTTGGAAGAAGTTTTGGACAAAACGTATTTTCTAGTCAAAATCCAAGTTTTAGAAAATACAGTTTTTGATTTTTGGTAAAAATGATGAGTGACAAAAATAGTTCATATTGATTGATATTTGAGCTAAACTTTTTACAACATGTTTATATATCAATGCAAAATGATTAAACTATTTTTGGTAATTTTTATGAGTGTTAAAGATTTTTCATAATATTTTTAAAACTATTTTTCTGTCCTTTCCAGACTTCATCCAGTCGACTAGTCCTCTGACTAGTCGACTTGGCTAGAAGTCGGTCGACCGGGTCGGTCGACCGACGTGCACAAATCTGTGCACGTTTGGCAGTCTTTTGACGGTCGACCGTCCCGGTCGTCTGAGAGCAGAGCTCTCTGTTTGTTTCGGTCGACCGGGCCGGTCGACCGTAGCCTGCAACGGCTATATTCCTTTGAACTAGCGGTCGACCGGGCCGGTCGACCGTGCTAGCCGTTTGAACAGTAACGGCTAGTTTTCTGAGATAGTTTATTTTTGTCTTTTTCTCACTTAATCATGTTTAAGTGACATGTTTTGGTTCTAATACTTTCTGATTATCCTTAAAAATGTTTTATCTCCTAACCCTAACCCTCTTCTATAAATAGGAGTGTTTAGGGAGAGGTTGGTTAACTAGAAAAATTCTCAAAAATTTCCAAAAGTTTAAGGCATTCAAAAGATTTGGTTTCTTGGTTTTTGTGCTGAAATTCTCTCTCATTTTCTGAAGTGCTTTCAAGAATTCTCTGATTTCATTTTCTTTTCTCCTTACACACAAGAGCTTCATCCCTACTCATTATTTCTCTAAGGACCTTTGTAAGGGAAGAGAATTTTACAAGAGAGAGTTTGTGGTTTTTTGACTACTCAGAGATTGCTTGTACTTGAGATTGTGGAGTTGGGTACTCCGGTGTATTTGTGACATCTTTGTGATAGTGGAAGTGGTTGGAATCCTTCTGGGGAAGGCGGGGAAGTAGAGCTGGGTGCTCAAACCTCGTTAACAAATCTCGGTGTTTGCGTTTGGTTTACTTGCTCTTATTTCTTGCTCTATTTTCATTGCTCTTATTACTTGCTCTCTACATTCATTGTTATATTCACTTGCTTTGTGAGATTGTTGCTTCATAATTTTTAAATTGTGCATTGATTAGCATTATCACCTATTCACCCCCTCTAGGTGATTTTCAATTGGTATCAGAGCTTGGACTCTAGGTTTTGGCTTAACATCCATAGAGAGATCCTTAAAATTGCTAATCAACATTTGCATTCCATTTGTCATTCACTAGTAAACATGGCCGATAACATCAAAACCCCTCCTAAATTTGATGGACTCAACTTCCCTATTTGGAAGGTTAGGATGACTATCTTTTTGCAATCCTTAGGTAGCTTAGTGGCTAAATCTTTGACCAAACCCTATGTTGCACCCGATAGTGATGAGAGCACATGGTCCGACTTCAACTTTAGAGAATATGAGGCTAACTCCAAGGCCCAAAATTCCCTCTTAACCGCCTTGAATGAGGATGACCTTACACGGGTAATTCATTGCCAATCCGCCTATGAGATTTGGCAACACTTATTGGTCGCACACGAAGGGACTTCACAAGTCAAGAGAGCTAAGATAGATCTCTTGAGGTCCCAATATGAGTCTTTTAAAATGATTGATGATGAATCTATTGATTGTATGATTACTCGATTTACTAAAATCACCAATGGTCTTTCTTCTTTAGGTGATGATATTTTCAATGATGAAAAGGTGCGGAAAGTGATTCGGGCTCTTCCTACATCATGGGAGATCAAGGCCACCACCCTAAAAGAATTGAACGACAAGGATGAGATGGACCTCATTAGTCTCATTGGGAACCTAAAAAACCATGAGATGGAAAAGAAAGCAAGAGAAGAGGCCGCTCCACTAAAGAAGAAATCCTTGGCCTTCAAGTCTTCATCCACTCTTGAAGACGATGAAGAAGATGATGAAGAAGATGAGGAGCTATCACTACTTGTTCGCAATGTGAAGAGAATGTACCGGAGGAACAAGCTCAACTTCCGAAGGAAATTTGAAGGCAAAGAGGAGAGGAAAATCATATGCTACAATTGCCGAAAGCCCGGACACATCATGGCGGATTGCCCGGAGTTCAAGAAGAAGATGACCTCCTCCTTCAAGCCAAAGAAATCGGAAGAAAGAAAGCGTACAAGGCAACTTGGGATTCAGAAAGCGAGTCCGAGGAAGAGGCGGATGTAGCGAATATGTGTTTCATGGCAAACACACCAAAGGTAACCCCTCAACCTCTTGATGATGAAGATGATGAATTAAGTAAGGAAGTTCTTGCTCATGCCTTTGTTGAACTTTCCGAAACTTATGATAATAAGAAGATTGAATGTTATAAATTGCAAAAAGAAGTTGCTTTTCTCAAAAATCAACTTGCTATGGTTTCTAAAGAAAAGGATGATATTTCTTCTAATCTTATTTCTATTCAAAATGAGTTTAATGCCTACAAGGTTTCTTGTAAAGGAAAATCTCCTATTGTTGATGAAAAAGAAATTTCCTCTCTAAAAACTAAAATGGTTGATTTTGAAAAAGTTTTGAAAGTTGTGCTTTTAACACTAAGAAACTTGAAGAAAAGTTTTCCAAAAAGCACACCTCTCATGCTAAAAATTCACATGCTCACACTACACATAACACTTCTCATGCTAAATCTTTTCATGCTCACAACTCTCATGCTCACAAATCACACACTCACTATGCTTTTAAATATGGTAGAGTATATAGATGCACATATTGTGGTAAGAATGGACATTTTGCTAAATTTTGCTATGACCAAGTTAATAGATCAAATAATCTTGTTTGGGTTAATGAAACTAACCCTCTAGGACCCAAGAAAATGTGGGTACCAAAATCAAGTCCTAAATTATTTGATATAGGTACACATCAAGGCTCCAAGACGTAGGGAGCGGTGATACCTTGATAGTGGTTGTTCAAGACATATGACGTGGGATATCAATAACTTTACAACCCTATCAAGGTACGAGGAAGGTGGCTCCGTCACCTTCGGGGATGACTCCAAAGGCACTATCATTGGTATAGGTAACATTCAAATTGGTGCATCTCCCATTATAGAAAATGTTGTACTTGTTGATGGTTTGAAACATAATTTGCTTAGTATTAGTCAATTTTGTGATCGTGGACTTAAAGTTGTTTTTGATGATACTTCTTGTAAGATTTTTGACATTAAATCCATTGATTGTATTCTTACCGGTTTTCGTGATGATAATGTTTATATTATTGACATGCTTAATGTGGAATGTTCTACTAAATGCTTAAATGCTTTTGATGAAAATTCTTGGCTTTGGCATAGAAGATTAGGACATGCATCTTTTGACCATCTTTCTAGGATTAATTCTAAGGATTTAGTGAAAGGTATACCTTGCTTGAAGTTTGAGAAAGACCGCATTTGTGGTGCGTGCCAACTTGGGAAACAAACCAAGTCTTCCTTCAACCAATCAAGGATATCATGTCAACTAGGCCTTTAGAATTAATTCATATGGATCTTTTTGGACCTACTAAAACTAAAAGCTTAAATGGTAGTAGATTTGCATTTGTTTTAGTTGATGATTTTTCCCGTTTCACTTGGGTTTTCTTCTTGGAACACAAAGATCAAACTTTTTCTCATTTCAAAATTTTTCGAAAAAGGGTAGAAAAAGAAAAAGGTTTTCCGATTTTGAGAATAAGGAGTGATAGAGGTGGTGAGTTTATTAACCAACTCTTCATGACTTATTGTGATGAAAAGGGAATTAAGCATGAAATGTCTTGTCCTAGAACTCCACAACAAAATGGAGTTGTAGAAAGGAAGAATAGAACACTTCAAGAGATGGCTAGGACAATGATAAGTGAGTATGACCTCCCTCATTATCTATGGGCCGAGGCCGTAAACACCGCATGCTATATATCAAATCGTATTTACTTATATAAAAATTCTTCTAAAACATCTTTTGAAATGTATCATTCTAGAAAACCTAATGTTTCATATTTCAAAGTTTTTGGATGCAAGTGTTTTGTTTTGAACACTAAAGATAACTTGAGTAAATTTGATGCTAAGGCTTATGAAGCAATCTTTGTTGGATATTCTACAACTAGTAAAACTTATAGAGTATTCAATAGATCTTGACTTACCATCGAAGAATCCATGCATGTTAAATTTGAAGAATCTAATGTGTTTGTTGAGAATGTTGTAGAAATTGAACCATTAGGTGAAGACATGGAGAGACTATCCTTGAAGGACTCACCCACTCAAGATGATAAGCAAGAACCAATTGGTGACGTTCAAGAGGATAAGGAGGAAAGCTCTCAACCGCTTCCTAAAGCTTGGAGATATGCCACAAATCATCCCAAGGAGCTCATCTTAGGTGATGCATCTAAAGGGGTAACAACTCGCTCCAAACTCCATGACCTATGTGGTAATTTTGCTTTCATTTCTCATTTTGAACCCAAAAGCATCCTCGAAGCCGAGGCGGACTCATATTGGTTGCTAGCCATGCAAGAGGAAGTCAATCAATTTGAGCGCAACCAAGTTTGGCACCTTGTTCCTAGGCCCCACGATAGACCAATAATTGGTACTAAGTGGATCTTTAGAAACAAGATGGATGAGTCTGAAAATGTGATTAGGAATAAGGCTAGGTCAGTGGCCCAAGGTTACACTCAAGTTAAGGGAATTGACTTTGAGGAGACCTTTGCACCCGTAGCACGGCTTGAAGCCATACGGATGACACTAGCTTTTGCATCTTTCAAAAATTTTAAACTTTTTCAAATGGATGTGAAAAGTGCATTTTGAATGGTTTTATAAATGAAGAAGTTTATGTTGCTCAACCTCCGGTTTTGTTGATCATGTTCATCCCGATTTTGTTTTTAAACTTGATAAAGCTTTGTATGGATTGAAATAAGCTCCAAGTGCTTGGTATGAAAGGCTTTCTAGTTTTCTCATTTCAAATGATTTTATTAAAGGCAAAGTAGATACAACACTATTCACTAAGCATGTTGATAATGATATTTTAATTGTGCAAATTTATGTTGATGATATAATTTTTGGTTCTACTAATGAGTTTTTATGCAAGGAATTTGAAAAGGTTATGCAATGTGAATTTGAAATGTCTTCAATGGGTGAGCTTAATTTCTTTCTTGGACTCCAAATCAAGCAATTGCAAGATGGGAACTTCATATGTCAAGCCAAATACGCAAAGGAACTCGTAAAGAAGTTTGGACTTGAAGATTCAAAGGTTTGCAACACTCCCATGGCAACTACCACCAAGCTTGATAAGGATGACCAAGGTAAAAATGTTGATATTAAATTGTATAGAAGCATGATAGGTAGTCTTTTGTATTTGACGGCAAGTAGGCCGGATATCATGTTTAGTGTGTGTCTTTGTGCTAGATTTCAATCGTGTCCCAAAGAGTCTCATCTTATTGCGGTAAAACGCATTATTCGTTATATTAAGGGAACGATTGGAATGGGTCTATGGTATCTAAAAACCGGAGATTTCTCAATGACGACTTATTCGGATGCCGACTATGCGGGTTGTAGAGTAGATAGAAAGAGTACTAGTGGGACATGTCAATTTCTTGGTAATTGTCTTGTTTCATGGTCCTATAGGAAACAAAATTCCGTAGCTCTCTCAACCGCCGAGGCGGAGTATGTTGCCGCGGGGGCTTGTTGTGCACAAGTCCTTTGGATGAAACATACTCTCCTTGATTATGATTTGCATTATAACCATATAAAAATATCTTGTGATAATACTAGTACTATACATATGACAAAGAATGCAAATCAACATAGTAAGACCAAGCACATTGAGATTAGATATCACTTTCTTAGAGATCATTTTGAGAAAGGAGATATAGATATTGATTATGTTTCTACGGATTTGCAACTTGCCGATATTTTCACTAAACCACTTGATTTTGCTAGATTTTCATTCATTTGTGGTGAACTTAATGTTTGTGTTATTGAATAAAAATGTTTTCTTAACCCTTTTTGATGTATGACAAAAAGGGGGAGAATGAGTTTATGTATGAAAATATGAGCTCATATGGTTTTGGTTCCATATGAGTTTATATATGTTTTGAGTTTTTGATGAGTTTTCATGAATTCTCGTAATTTGAGTTTAAGTGTTTTGCAAGTGTTTTTGGTTTTTGATTTCATGATGTTTACTTGCAAATTACAAATTACATGGTTTTTCTTTGTTTAATATAGCATAATTTGAGGGGAGCTTTCTCCTCCCCTATACTTTTGTTTATAGCCTATTTGTTTTGTCATCATCAAAAAGGGGGAGATTGTTGGCCCAAAAGGTTACACTCTCCATTTGTTTAGAGTTTTGATGATAACAAAACAAATAAGTGCTATTTGGTACTAATTAGTTTGTTTAGATAAGTTTCAGGTTAGTACCATATTTGGAGGCCATTGCTTAGCTATTGCAAGAATTTCTAGGTTCGTGAAGCAAAGAAGACTTTTTGCACATCAAGGAAGGAACATAGAAGAGAAGGCTCTAGCAAGGCATCACATGGCTCAAGACTTCAAGATTGCTCAAGATAATTTATTAGATTTGCTTTTAGTTTAGAATTTTGTTAAAGAATAGTGAATAGATTTGAAGCTCTATCACACACGTTTTTACGCACATCTTGTTTCCTAACATAAATAGTTTGTATACAATCTTCAACCTACAAACTTACTTTGATATACATAATCATGTGTTTTAAGTTTTGTGTTTTATCAAAACTTATTTTGGTATTGGAATTTATGACAAAAACTTTGATATACATATGTTTCATGTATATAGGATTATGCTTCAAAATGTTTAAATATCATGTTTTTGTATTTGGAAGAAGTTTTGGACAAAACGTATTTTCTAGTCAAAATCCAAGTTTTAGAAAATACAGTTTTTGGTTTTTGGTAAAAATGATAAGAGACAAAAATAGTTCATATTGATTGATATTTGAGCTAAACTTTTTACCACATGTTTATATATCAATGCAAAATGATAAAACTATTTTTGGTGATTTTTATGAGTGTTAAAAGATTTTTCATAATATTTTTAAAACTATTTTTCTGTCCTCTCCAGACTTCATCCAGTCGACTAGTCCTCTGACTAGTCGACTTGGCTAGAAGTCGGTCGACTGGGTCGGTCGACCGACGTGCACAAATCTGTGCACGTTTGGCAGTCTTTGACGGTCGACCGTCCCGGTCGACCGGTCTGAGAGCAGAGCTCTCTGTTTGTTTCGGTCGACCGGGCCGGTCGACCGTAGCCTGCAACGGCTATATTCCTTTGAACTAGCGGTCGACCGTGCTGGCCGTTTGAACAGTAACGGCTAGTTTTCTGAGCTAGTTTATTTTTGTCTTTTTCTCACTTAATCATGTTTAAGTGACATGTTTTGGTTCTAATACTTTTTGATTAGCCTTAAAAATGTTTTATCTCCTAACCCTAACCCTCTTCTATAAATAGGGGTGTTTAGGGAGAGGTTGGTTAACTAGAAAAATTCTCAAAAATTTCCAAAAGTTTAAGGCATTCAAAAGATTTGGTTTCTTGATTTTTGTGCTGAAATTCTCTCTCATTTTCTGAAGTGCTTTCAAGAATTCTCTGATTTCATTTTCTTTTCTCCTTACACACAAGAGCTTCATCCCTACTCATTATTTCTCTAAGGACCTTTGTAAGGGAAGAGAATTTTGCAAGAGAGAGTTTGTGGTCTTTTGACTACTCAGAGATTGCTTGTACTTGAGATTGTGGAGTTGGGTACTCCGGTGTATTTGTGACATCCTTGTGATAGTGGAAGTGGTTGGAATCCTTCTGGGGAAGGCGGGGAAGTAGAGCTGGGTGCTCGAACCTCGATAACAAATCTCGGTGTTTGCGTTTGGTTTACTTGCTCTTATTTCTTGCTCTATTTTCATTGCTCTTATTACTTGCTCTCTACATTCATTGCTATATTCACTTGCTTTGTGAGATTGTTGCTTCATAATTTTTAAATTGTGCATTGATTAGCATTATCACCTATTCAACCCCCTCTAGGTGATTTTCATCACAAAATATACTTGCATATCATATAATCATATCACACTTCACTTATCACAATAACATGTCATACTTCACAACATTCACATGTTATATTTAATGAGGTACATATTATACATCATTCATATGCATATTCAATTGACACATGAAGTGTGGAATTCTACGTCTTCCTCCTCTTATCGGCTCTCGCCTGAGCCCTTCCTCCGTTATCTATAAATACGTAAAACAGTAACACCATCTTTCCCCTCCTACCGGCTCCCACCCGACCCTTTCCTCTGATATATATATATATATATATATATATATATATATATATATATATATATATATATATATATATATATATATATATATGTATGTATGTATGTATGTATGTATAAATAGTAACACCGTCTCCCCCTCCCACCGGCTCTCGCCCGTGCCTCTTCCTCTATTATGTATATATATGTAAAACAGTAACACCGTCTTCCTCCTCCTACTGGCTCCCGCCCGACCCCTTCCTCTGATATACATGAATGTAACAGATATAAATGCGCATACACACAGATAACAGTCAGTTATTTTCATTACGGAACATCAACCAAATATTATAGTTTTTACTTTTTAGTTTATCAATTTCACTTTCAAAGAATTGCATGTTCTTCAATATATAAAAATACACACACATACACACACATATAAATACATATGTAAGTTGACACTATAGTGTATTCCTCTTTGGGTGGTTTGAGTTCTTATCCACATTATATGTACCCAACTTTATTGACTCACTTACATATAAATGTGAGTGAGTGTGTGTGTGTGTGTATATAAATCACTCAAATTGTGATACACAAACATGTTCATACAATTCCCTAGGCTTACTTATGGTTGTGAGCGATCATCACTTCAATGCCGGTACATCATGTGTCAAGAACCATACGAATCATGAACAACTTAACATATATTTGTTTGCATTACCAACATACATTTAGGCCACATGATTAGATCTTGTGTTTAAATATACTTCTCCTTATGTTTGATATTTAATACCCGCAATTGACTAACTACTAGCCTATGTTCAGAATTCTTCGCATATTTTTTAATTATGGGTGTTCAAATAAGTCGACACTTAAGCAATACCATTCATTTGTTTCAACAAAATTTGTTACACATAGTCAAAGAGTATTTTACTTAATAATTTTAGTTCTGTACACAAGGTATTAGTCACTCATTACTTTCTACATCGAATTCTCAGTGTATCAAGAATTAATCGATTCTTTGATCTTTGCAAGTCTGTTATGTAATCTAATATCTAATTTCATAATCAAGTTCCACCATTAAATTTTGGTATGCAAATTATCATACATTGGTTATTACGGGTGCCATTCAATTATATCAATATTCATATCTAATTTTATTTCTATTCATATTCCATTAGGCCATGAGTTCCAGTTCGCTCACCCAATCCTTAATGTAACTAGATTTGAAGTCCAGAACACCTACTAACACTAGACACTATCACTAAACCAATTACTGAAAAAATCAACTTTAGTTAAATAAAATGCGCCAATCTAGATATTGAGACAACTGCCCACTCGGAGGAGTGAAAAGTTAATTGTATTGAAGGACTAGTTCGGTTCTTAAATAATTTGTCACAAAATTGATCAAGTGGGTACCTAAGTGCAATAAGTCCTAAATAAGAACAAGAAACAATATATCAAGAAATGTGTAGACAACTCTGATGTAGAAGAAATGAAGACTTATTTTAAAATCTGACTCTTGTAAACTACAAAAGTTAAATGTGTCCAGATTTTAAAGTTAGTCATGTTATTATGGATCACTTGCTTTAAATCCAATATAAAAGGATTTATTACGGTTTGTTCGATTAACTTAAACCACCAATGATTAGATTCAATGATAGGAATAAGGTTGGACGTACTCATATCACTTTGTTTAAGAAATAAATTCCTCCCTAATCTTCCATACACAATAAACTTAAACAAAAGCAATTTGATCATAAGAGAAGAAATCCTTAATTTATTCTTAATTGCAATCAAATAATATCAGTAGTTAATTAGATTTCTGGTAGTTCATTTCTAACTTCCTTATCCTCAAAGGTGCGCTGGAGTCTTAACTAGAAGAAAAGAATATATGTACTCAAGTCTTTCTTCATCTAGAAAAGTACTTCATGTATTTCTTCAAGTACCTAAAACTTGTTGATAGAGGATCGGTGTAAACTAGTTACGTCATGAATCCCTTTACACTAGATCACCCTCAAAGAACCAAAATGAGTTTATAAAGGCGAAAATCAAGTGTACAAATCACATAATAGGAACATCTATGTTTTGTAATATTCTCCATTTACCAGTGATAAATATGAAAGTTCGATGTATGGCCTAATGTCTACGAAGAGGAATCATAAGGTAATGTATAACTAGTAAAAGTTTAAGCTTTTAAGGCGCTCAGGATCATTCATGGACCGATATAAGGACGACTCGTAAAGACCTAGATGGTATTCATGTTGCCGTGAAGACGTCTTAAAGGCCAATATCAGGATCAAACTACTTTGTAAATAATAGTACAGATGTTGGCATCATCACAAAAAGTCTAAAAATCATCGATTTCGATTTCAGAGGTATGTTCAATCATACTAAGAAATAATGATATTTGTACATGTATTGAGGGTGAAGATCATCTCGACTCCTACAAAGTTTCTATGATTATGATGTTGAATGCTTGAATGTCTTATTATGACAGGTTAAAGTAGAAATCTCAACAAGGACACCACACAGATCACTCACAATATTTATCATTTCTTTCTTTATTTACGAGGACAGATCACGCAGAGTACTTCTTAAATAGACTCAATCATATAAGATTTATAACGTGGAAGAAGATAACCCTGAAATCACCTAGAGGGAGGGGGGTGAATAGGTGATTATGCTAATCTAGTGAACTAAATGCGGAATTTAAAATTAATTGCAACAACACACAAGCATGTAAATGATATAACAATATGAATCAATGCATAAAGTAAAGAGAGAGAGAGAAAGAGTAAGAGTCAATAGATCAAGCGCAAACAACAAGATTTGTTTCGAAGTTCGAGCACCCAGCTCTACTTCCCCGCCTTCACCCAGAAGGATTTTGAATCCACTAGCTTGTCCACAAAGGACTCCCACACAGGGAACCTCCACCGAGGATTTGGGGCAATACAATAACTAGGAGTACCCAACTCCTCTCTTTACAACCACAACCTCTCACTAGAGGCAAAGCACCAAGCCAACAAAACAATCACCTCACAACTTGAGGGATAAGCACAAAGCTACATAAGGATCATCTCTCAACTAGAGGGATACAACTCAATTGCACAACCTCCTCAACTCTTTGAGGGAAAGGCACAAAGCCAAGCAAAAATAGGGTTTATAACTTAGTGATCAAAAGATCATAAACCAATCTCTTTTTCCCACAAACACAAAGATCCTATAGAATAGGATAGTAGATGTAGCTCAAGTTTGGAGAAAACCAAAGGAATGAAAATCAAATAGTCAAAGAAAATCCTTGGAAAAATCTAGAAACCAAGATGAAGAAGTTGAATCAAAAACACTTTTCCCAAAACACTTTTCTTTGATATTCCAAACCCTAGAAAAACACCAAATAGATAATAAAGATTTGAGTCCAAAAACTTCTTTTGATTGCTGTGAAAACACTGGAGAATAAGGAAAAATTAGCACAAAAATTCTTGGAGAAAACTGGCCACTAATGGGGTATTTATAACCCCTAGAAAAATATAGCCGTTGGCAGCTAAAACTGCCAGAAATGGCCTACCGGTCGACCGGACGGTCGACCGGCCAACGGTCGATTTTTGACCATTGGCAGCTACCGGTCGACCGCCCGGTCGACCGGCCCCAGAAACAGAGAGCAACACTATCTGTCCGGTCGACTGCTCGGTCAACCGGGAGCAACCCGAGAGTGGGTTGCTCTCAGTCGGGCGACCGGTCGGTCGACCAGCCGACTGACACGTCTACGTGCACAATCTTGTGCACGTCCGGTCGACCGCTACGGTCGACAGGCTCCTGGCCGGTCGATCGTTACGGTCGACCGCCAGAATCTGGCAGCCAAAATCTGGGACTGAAAAACTGAATTTTTAAAGTCTTAAAAATTCCCATAAAATCTCTAAAAATCCACAAAAATAGTTTTCTCATTTTACATTGATATATAAACATGTGTTAAAAATTTCAACACAAATTTCAAACTTTTTGAACCATTTTTGTGTTATGAAAATTTTGCCGAAAATCAAAAACCGTATTTTTCAAACTTGACTTTTTCAATAGGAAATCTGATTTTTCCTAAACTCATTTAAATACAAAAACATGATATTTAAACACATTTAGGCATGTTGCATATGGATAGAAATCCAATATACAAGAAACATATACATATCATAGTTTTTGTCTATAATTCCAAAATAATGTTTTGTTAAAACTCAAAACCTAAGCCACATGAATAGGCAAATCAAATTAAGTTTGTTTAGGATATGAAACATACATATATATAGAACATATCTAATATACATAAACACATGTAAACTTGTTTTGATACTTATCTATTCATGAAAACCAAGATCGGTTAAACCAATCAAACTGAAAACCAAAATCAAAACATAAAACGTGTGTGTATTGTGAACTTGAGCACATCATACTATTCTAATTTTTACAAATGGATCTAAACACAAAACTAAATTAGGTACCGAGGTCTTCTTGTAGAGCGCCGTCTCCAAGCCGACTCGATCCAAAACTCCAAAACTCCGAGCTTGACTCCAACGAGTGCTATATATGATCTTGATGCTCGGGCTCTGGAAACAACATGTGAAAGCTTCCGGATCACGGAGTTTTGAAACAATCACCAACTAATATCTTGGTTAAAGATCTGAAACTAAAATCACAAGATTATTAGTACACATAACTACATGAGTTAATCATCATCAAAACTAGAGTGGAAGGTCTTTGGGCCAACAATCTCCCCCTTTTTGATGATGACAAAACTCATGGAGTTATATATGCATGGATTAAAGTTAAGCTTCAAAGAAGCTCCCCCTTAACTCATGCATTGAAGAAAACAACAAATATATGCAATGAATATAAAACATGAGAATGCATAGATATGCATAAAACTATGAAATGCATATATACAGGCTCTTGATACCAATAGATATGCAAAAAACAATAAAATGTATAAAACATGCTCTTGATACCAAATGAAAGGTAAAACAAAGTATTTCTTCTTTTTCTTAATTTCATAATCATGTTCTCTTTAAAGAATGCTTTTGATACCAAAATTACATAATGCTTTTGATACCAATAAACCAAAACTTACATAATGAAAGCTCTTGATACCAAACATTACATAATGCTCTTGTTCCCAATAATAAAACATGTTCTCAATATCAAACATGAAACAAAGATTATGTATAAATCATGCATATAAACTCAAATTCTTCTCCCCTTTTTGTCAATCATCAACAAAGGGGTAAACGATAAACCAAGAAAAATTATTCTTCTCTCCCTTTTTGTTCAAAACAAAGAATCAATAAAGGGGTCAAAGTAAAATAAAATTTTGAATTTTCTCAATAAAACAAATCAAATTTTTAGATACCAATTGAAAGTAAATAAGGCATTGATACCAATTGTGAGAAAATAAATAAAATCTTGATACCAATTGAAAGAAATAGATCAATAGATACCAATTGAAAGTAAACAAAATCTTGATACCAATTGTGAATATTTGTCATTTAGAACATATGATACCAAAATAAAATCAATTTCAACATAATGTGTGGGAGTAGAAAACAACGATAAACAAAATACTAATTGAAAGATAAAAGTACAAATTTTCTCCCCCTTTATGAAATACCAATAGAAATTATGTAAAAGCTTGTATTAGCATACCAATTGAAAAACTAATCAATTGAAATATGATATTCATTAAAAATTCAAGCTTTAGCATAAACAAATATATGTATGAAAAATTAGATACCAACCGAAATTAATACTATTTGAAGAGTATGCATACATATATAAAAATATATATGAGTATACAAAAATGTCAATATTGATACCAATTGAAAAGATACAATGATACCAATTGAAACAACAATAATATCAAGTGTATTTCTCATATTTCCTACCACCCAATCATGCTCAAGTTTAAAATGATTTTCAGTATAAACATACAGGCATGGTCGCCCATCCAACCGCCCGTGAAGGTAGGATTTTCAAAAAAATAGGTTTGAAAATATAGTTTGTTTGAAAAACTCTACCAAAGCGAAGAACACGAACTAATTATAGAAAAATTTGTTAACTAGTACAAAATCCTTCAAGTAAGGAACAAGACAAAATTGTTATTCATGAAACACATGTAATTTACATGATCACTAAACACTCAAAATCCATAAAGCCCATATCATACTCATGAAAATAAAATCATGAGAAACCTAATAAAGTGAGTGAACAAGTGTTATGTGACACATATCATCATGAAAATATTCAATTAAGCTCAATTTAAATTCCTTTAAACATGAAACATGAAAATCTAAAATTTTCAATAAAACAAATTATACTTCAAGGTATATGTATGTTTTGTCAACACAAAAAGTATACATACATATCCCTAAACACAATTGAGTCTATATATAAAGATTTGCATGAAAAATAAATGACTCAAGGGGTATACATGTATATCTTAAAGTTTGGCAAAATAGACGTATACATGAAGTGAAAACACAAGATCATAAAATATAGCCAAAATGGGGAATACAAGTTAGAGTGCATGAATCATCAAAACTAGACTATACTAGCACATCTAATGGGTACAAAAGAGCGTTTAAGCACAAACATATAATGATCTATTTGTGACCCACAATATGTACAAGTATATATTCTAGTTTTAATGAAAAACTAACATCTAAATAAGTAATCAAATCATGTAGCAGAAAACGGGACATAAATCATCATTACAAACATAAAACGATCATTATGTAAATTCACATGTTATTAGAATTATGATTAGCATAATAGCTAAACAAATGGTGAGAACACAACAAATGATCCATATAAACATGGGTGATCTCAAAGGCTATACATGCATATCAATGGTCTAATAATCATGGCATTTGACATACTAATCAAAAACATGAGGCATCAAAACAAAAATCATAAATATCCATATGATCATTATGTAGATGCATATGCATTAGGTCTTGGGCATAAATATTAGTTTAAAACAAAGTGAGAACACAAAGATAAGTCCATTTTAAACAAGGGTGTCTCAAAATAACTAAATATGTATATCACTATTCTAATAAATATGGCATAGGCATAATGAACAATAAAACATGACATGCTATAAATCAACGACATGAAAAGCATGCAAATATAAACGGGAGTTAGAGATTGATACCAAAACCGATGAAGGCACCTCTCTAATTCTCTAAACCAATGGTGGTCCTCTCCACCAAACTCCCCTTAAAAGTGATGCATCCAAATAATCCTCATGAAGCTCAGAGCGCATCCACTCTAAGGTACCGCTACTTTCACGTCATGTGAGAGCCCACACCTACATCAAATACAATAGGGGTGGTCTTTGGTACCCATTTCCTTTTGGGTCCATAGGCGTTAGTACCTTTCCTAACCCAAATAAATTTATTTGCTAAATTGGAAACATGTATTCTATCATAACAAAATTTAGCAAGGTGGCCCTTTCGTCTACAATGTATACATGTGTACACATGAGCATACAAAGTGCGATGGGTGTATACGTGAGGAGCATGTGTATGCCGTGGAGGGTGTGCATGCAAAGATGGAACTTGTTTCTTTCGAACTAAGGATTCCAAGCGTGTACGATTCAAAGCACATTGGCTCAAAGTGGAGCCCAAACAATCAACACTTTTCTTCAAAACATTTAATCATTTTCAATACTTGAAGATAAAGTGGAGCATGCAATAGATGTGCTAGGTGAGGCTACACTAGCATGGCAAACATGTGAATCTATATCATTTTGCAAAGATTTATTTTTGTTTAAAACTAAATCTAATTCTTTTGTGATGAAATCAATTTCATTTTTCAAAGAATGATTATCTTTTACAATAAAATCTAATTTTGAAGATAAAACTTCATTGTTTTTCACAACATCATTATAATCATTTTTTACTTTTCAAAAATTCATTTTCCTCTATGGCAAGGTCTAGTTGAGATCTAAGTGAGCCACGTTCACTACAAATCTCTTCTTTCTCTTGCAAAATCAAATCAAATTTGAACACAAATCCTTATAATCTTCTTTTAGTTCAAAATTCTTCTTTTTTAAAAGATCATGTTTTTTCAAAAAATTTTCAAACTTTGTAGCAAGTTCCATATTTAAGGTTTGTACTTCTAAACACCCATAGCAATAGGAACTAGTGCTATCATCTAGTTGAGATTCCGATTGTACCTCAAGGAGTCATTCTCTTGGACCATGAGGCAACGCTCGTCGGACTTGTCTCTCCTAGATCTTCTCATCTTTTCGATAATCTTTGGTAGCTTGGGGAAGTCAAAATGCTCCAAACTGCACAAGCCGAATCATAGTGAGTAAACACATATAAAAGATCTTTATCAAGAGATGCTCTAAGTGTCTTAAGGGCTAGTGCATTGGCCTTTCTATGCTTGCTATCATTGGGGTAGGATTCTTTAGTGGTCACATGATAAACTTTATGTCCTAGGGTTTTCAAATGACAACTCATCTTGGCCTTCCAAATATCAAGTCTAGAAATATCAAACATAGGAGGGCTATCCATGAGTGCAAACTATATGTGTGCAAATGCAAATGAAGATTAGCAAACCAAGATCTCACTCCGAGATTGTTAAACCAAGTATCAGGAGCGTAGGCTCTGATACCAATTGAAATCACCTAGAGGGGGGTGAATAGGTGATTATGCTAATCTAGTGAACTAAATGTGAAATTTAAAATTAATTGCAACAACACACAAGCATGTAAATGATATAGCAATATGAATTAATGCACAATTGATTGAGGCACAGCCTGCACAAAAAATACGAAATTTCAGAACTTATAATAAAATGTGCAAGTGCTCAATTCTTACCGCTATAGCAAGTGGCTATGCGGGTCGTGATCCACAGGGAGGGTTTTGCGATAGAAGCGTTTACGTTCTTTAATGAAATCGTTATGAACACAAAATGAAAGTTCTTTTTTGGTTAAAGTTAAGAAAATAAGAAAGAGTCAATAGTTAAAGTTAAGAAGAAAATGAGAGATGAAGAAGGTGGAAAAAATCAGAAAACGGCGAAAGCGACTATGTACAAATGAGTCGAAAAGAAAGAGTTGGAAGAAGTGGTGATTTAATTTACAGAAATAAAAGAAAAGAAATAAAAATAATTGCTTACCTTCTTTTCACCAAAAGCTTCCTTGAGTCTTCAGCGACGATTTTACCTTGAAGTGGAGGCATTCAGTGCATAGCCCATAAGATTTGAGTATTGGTCTCTTCTACATTACATCATCAAGACTACTTCAAGAATGAAATGATACAGAGAGAGACTCCATTCCATCGTCATGAGCTATCGGTGGCACTCGCAACAGCAAGACTCTTTCGATGCTTTTAGACTCACTTGGAAGACAATTGTACCGAAAAGAAAAGTAAATAGAAAAGAAGAAGAAGAAGACTAAACAGAAGTACATACACAGAAAAAACATCGATTCGATTTCATAACAATCAAAGAAAAGAAATAAGTCTTACACCGGTGTCACTCCAGCTCAAGCTCCATTCTTGTTCTTCGATGAAAGTCTGATCTCCTCTTATTTACATAAATGAAAATTACAATTACATGAACAAGAAAAACAAAAACCTAAACTAAGAAATGAAAAACTAGTCTAAATCCTAACTCTGCATTGGCCGTCCCCTTTTCAGTGCAGATACTGGCCTTTTATAGGCATAAACCAAGTAAGGAGGATCCCGGGGAGATCGGGGGAGCAAACGCTCCCCCTAACTCCCCAACTTTGCCGTGAAAACGCGGCTTGGGCCGCGTTTTCGCGGCCAGGGTGTGGCCAGGTGGCCACACCCTGTTGGTGGGTCTCCCCGGTTTCTCCCTCTGACTTTATCTGGAGTTGGTTTTGCAGTTTGGCTCCGAGATTTTGAAGAAATGGCCGTTGATCTTTGCTTCAATCGATCGATTCTGAGAGGATTCTTCTCAACCGGTTTTCAACCTCTTGATTTTGCCCTGATTCAGTGAGTGTGAATTAATTCTGATTTAATTCAGAATTTTGGTGGGCTTTGGGCTTATTTCTCTTCATCTCCTTAAATATTGGGCCTGCAAATAAATCAAACAATTAATTAGGATAATGCAGGCTTTTATTCTATAATAAGTATGGACATATGATATTAAATATGCAACATTAGCAACCAATCATACCCCCATACCTATCTTTTGCTCGTCCTCAAGCAAAACAACTAAACTATACTAAGGATTATTAGACCACTTTCGCAGGTCACGCGATTGCACTGAGCATGTGCAACAAGCCGTTAAACCTCTAGGTTTCCCCTAGAGGACGAGTTTGGTCTCGTGAGGGTTTTCAGCGGATTGCACCCACAAAATCCATAAAGAGAGAGAAATAAAGAGTTAGTTTTTTTGAAAGGCATTTTGAAAAAGAAAAATATTTGAAATATAATTGTAAGATCTAAGCAATCTATAAGTTATAGGAAGACTGAATTTTTCATTCCTAAACTTAGTCTCTATTCAAAAATTTATTATCAATCAAGGTAAGGAGTTAAATTGTACTTCTCATCTAGTCTATTACTTTACCCTAAGTCATATGCACCTTGTGATCGTGAAAATTTTGACTAAGGGTTCATTAACTCTAACTCTTATGCCTTATTTATATATATATATATATATATATATATATATATATATAATTTTTTTTGTGTGGTATTATTCCTTAGTTCTATTAGGCTTTCTAATCTGCCCATGTAACGAGCCTTTAATCGATGACTCCCAAACCAAACGGTCTTAGGGCACCAGGTGAGAAAACACCCCAAGGACTTAAGGACTCGAGCAAATAAGGCCACAAAACTAAGGATTTTATTATATGGATCCCTTTTAGGCGTGAATACTTATGCTTTATTCGGCACAAATACCCAGCTTAATCAGGGGATTTTCATATATATTTTTTTCTCAAACTAATCTAATCATCTTTCGCATAAATACTAAGGCTTGCTTAGGCCAAAGCACCTAGCTAGTCAATAATTAGATTTGTTTATCTTTTTTTTTATAAGGCATAAGAATCTTTATTTTTGAACCCTAAGTGTGTAAGTGTATGAGGTGTGCATATTTCATCAAGGTAAAGATCAAGACTAAATTACTTTGACAAATTTTCTTCCTAACCCTAAAAATCAAACAAATAATCATATTTTGACCAAGTATAAGAAATCCAAATTTAGATTTTCCTATTCCTTAAAATTAACTTAATTTCTTACAAAAAATATGTCAAAATATTATTTCTATTTTCAAAAAGTTTTTAATAAAAGAGAAAAATGTTAATAAATTTTTTTTTTACAAAAAGAAAAGTTATGTTAGACCCTCCCCCACACTTATCTCATGCATTGTCCTCAATGTATGAATTAATGCATAGATGCATGAAAAAGAAGAAAGGGAAGGAAAAGGTTACCTTAAGGTGGTGGTTCCGGTGGTGGTCTGATTGGTCCACGAAACGTGGCCCAATCGACTTTTCGTGGGATTCGGAGGAACCCACCAGAAATATCTTTAATATAACCCATTAAAAAGATAAATCCATGAAGGATCTTTATTAAGTATTTAACCCCATCTAATTTTCAAATTTCATAACAAATTTCGGAGTCAAATTTGTTAACCACCTCGTCCCAGAAATGAGTGTGAAATGATAGAATGTTTGACTCGGACTCAGGAAGTACGGGAACTAACACCGACTCAGGAAGGTGACTTAAGTCAAGTAAAGGTTCAGGAGTCGAGATTAGTTCAAGAAGCGGGTCCAAGTTAAGAAGTTGAAACTCAAGTCCACATGTATTTTCTAACAATGGGATGTGACTTAATATTGGTGATTCAAGTTTAAGAATGATAGGTGGGGGAATCAAAACTGACTCAAAAATATTACTCAAGTTTGGTAACAAAACAGGAGTCAATATTGATTCAAAAAGGTGAACTGGATCACAGATTTGAGAATCTAGGTCACATATCTCATTGAGTTCAATATCAAAAAATTGAGAACTTGCCAATTTGTCAATAGGACTTTCAAAATTGTATAATTGGTCAAGTTCAATATGATCCTCAAAGACGGGGGATTCAATTTCATGATGAATAGACACAGGATCCAACGTTGACTCGGGAAAAAGATCGAAATCAGGTGAAGATACCGGAGTCATAATCGAATCAGGAAGTAGAATTGAATCACTAAGTTGGGGTTCAGGATCATATTCATTTTCAAGTTTTATTTCAGGAAAAGGAAAACTTGCTAAACTATCAATATCTTTTTCAAAATTTGGAGTTTGGGCAAGTTCAAATGGTTGTTCTGAAATGGAATCTTAATTTCCAAAATTACAGGACTCTTTGGCTCTAACAGAATGGGTAGTGACATCAGAACTAGTCCAACGGTGAGAATGTAGAGATTCGACCATCATATCTATGTCACGATTATGAGTGTTTTGAGCCTGAGTTATGGCTTCAAGCATCTTTTCATAGTTGATGGGTTCATTGTTTTGATGAAAAGATGAAGAATTGTTTTGGAAGTGGTAGTGAAATTGTGAGTCCATCAGATTTTGGGATTTGTGTTTGGACTCACGCATACTCATTTCCAAAATTGATGGTTTCCTATTTTGGACGGGTGGAACTGAGTATGAATCTTGAAAATATTGTGGACTAGGTGGAGAAGGAGGATAAGTTGGTTGATAATTATGCTCGGGGGAGGTGAATCCCCACTGACTCTGTGAAGAGTTGAAATCGTTTTGGAAATTATAGTCATACGATGGGGGGCATGGGTTATATTCATTCGGATAAGACCAATCCGGCACACTAGGTTGGTTAAAGTCATGATATGCCGGGTTGGTAATATCCAAAAAAGAGTTTGACGTGTAATATGGATTATTATTGAAGTTGGAAAAATTATTATTGTAGGCCATATCACACAATGGAATACAAACAAAAAGAAAGAAAAACAAACAAATAAACAAACAAAGAAAAAGAAAAAAAATTCTAACCTAAGTTAGGGTCGACCTATGACCTAGACGACTCCTAACTGATTAGACTATCCACGGGAGGTCCAATGCAGACTTTGACCACAAGCTAATCAGCCAGGTCAGGGCAAGGTTGGTGGGAGGTTTTCTGTCAAAGACGTTCCTTAATTAAATAACCACCAACCTTCGGGCTTTCGGCCCTTAATCCCTTTCCTAGACACTGATTTTGCAGGAGTCAAATTCCAACACTTTCCCCCTTAGGATAATCTCCTAATTGAGTCCGAGATGTCCCTAGGGCCAACGTCTACTCATTTAAGTTAAGCTTGGGTTAGTGAGTGCTTGGAATCTGATTTTTAGGCTAAGGAAGGGTGATTAAATCCCCACCTTATCTTGTTAATGGGTGGTGCCCTTAAAATCAATTTGTGCAAGTGTACAAGATAAATAAGATTCACTCAAAGCGATATAAATCAACCAAGAAGTGAGTCCTATGCTAAATGCAATGCATACGTACCTTGCTCCAGCACTCTTCAACAGTAAAAATACATGAATTGAAAAGACACGTGCCTAAAATGCAAACGTCTAATCAATTTTTTTATCTTTTCAACAAATGTTTTACTGTTGATTATTAGCAGGCTTATGTGATGGCATATAAAAAAAGTAAAGTTGCAAAAAACTACAATTACAAAGCAAGCAGCCCTGCAAAAAGAACGTTAGTAGTCCACTCCTTTTTGCCGCGTTTTCGCGGCTTTGGCCGCGGATCCGCGGTAAAGCAGAGGGAACTTGGTCTCTGCTTTCTAGAGCAGAGGCCCACGGCCACTTATATGTTACTGCAACTTTAATTTCCTGTTTTGCTTGCCCTTAACCTGCAACAGAGAAGAAAATTCATTTAGTTCTAAAAAATTTCAAAAAAAATCAGATTTCAATAAAAACGTTACCGTCCCCGGCAACGGCGCCAAAAATTTGATTGATGCAAAACCTGCACACAAAATACGGAATTATAGAACTTAGAATGAAGATGTGCAAGTGCTCAAGTCTTACCGCTATAGCAAGTGGCTATGCGGGTCGTGATCCAGAAGGAGGGTTTTGCGATGGAAGCGTTTACGTTCTTTTATTGAAATCTTAATGAAGATAAAACGAAGATTCTTCTTTGGTTAAAGTTAAGAAAATAAGAAAGAGTCAATAGTTAAAGTTAAGAAGAAAATGAGAGATGAAGAAGGTGGAAAAAATCAGAAAACGACAAAAGCGACTATGTACAAATGAGTCGAAAAGAAAGAGTTGGAAGAAGTGGTGATTTAATTTACAGAAATAAAAGAAAAGAAATAAAAACAATTGCTTATCTTCTTTTCACCAAAAGCTTACCTTGAGTCTTCAGCGATGATTTTACCTTGAAGTGGAGGCATTCAGCACATAGCCCATAAGATTTGAGTATTGGTCTCTTCTACATTACATCATCAAGACTACTTCAAGAATGAAATGATACAGAGAGAGACTCCATTCCATCGTCATGAGCTATCGGTGGCACTCGCAACGGCAAGGCTCTTTCGATGCTTTTAGACTCACTTGGAAGACAATTGTACCAAAAAGAAAAGTAAAATAGAAAAGAAGAAGAAGAAGAAGACTAAACAGAAGTACATACACAGAAAAAACATCGATTCGATTTCATAACAATCAAAGAAAAGAAATAAGTCTTACACCGGTGTCACTCCAGCTCAAGCTCCATTCTTGTTCTTCGATGAAAGTCTGATCTCCTCTTATTTACATAAATGAAAATTACAATTATATGAACAAGAAAATAAAAACCTAAACTAAGAAATGAAAAACTAGTCTAAATCCTAACTCTGCATTGGCCATCCCCTTTTCAGCGCAGATACTGGCCTTTTATAGGCATAAACCCAGTAAGGAGGATCCGGGGAGATCGGGGGAGCAAACGCTCCCCTAACTCCCCAACTTTGCCGCGGAAACGCGGCCAGGGTGTGGCCAGGTGGCCACACCCTGTTGGTGGGTCTCCCCGATTTCTCCCTTTGACTTTATCTGGAGTTGGTTTTGCAGTTTGGCTCCGAGATTTGAAGAAATGACCGTTGATCTTTGCTTCAACCGATCGATTCTGAGAGGATTCTTCTCAACCGGTTTTCAACATCTTGATTGTGCCCTGATTCAGTGAGTGCGAATTAATTCTGATTTAATTCAGAATTTGGTGGGCTTTGGGCTCATTTCTCTTCATATCCTTAAAGATTGGGCCTGCAAATAAATCAAACAATTAATTAGGACAATGCAGGTTTTTATTCTATAATAAGTATGGACATATGATATTAAATATGCAACATTAGCAACCAATCAACAATGTAAAGAGAGAGAGAAAGAGTAAGGGTCAATGGATCAAGCGAAACAACAAGATTTATTTCGAGGTTCAAGCACCCAGCTCTACGTCCCCGCCTTTACCCAGAAGGATTTCGAATCCACTAGCTTGTCCACAAAGGACTCCCACACAGGGAACCTCCACCGAGGATTTGGGACAATACAATAACTAGGAGTACCCAACTCCTCTCTTTACAACAACAACCTCTCACTAGATGCAAAGCACCAAGTCAACAAAACAATCACCTCACAACTTGAGGGATAAGCACAAAGCTACACAAGGATCACCTCTCAACTAGAGGGATGCAACCCAATTGCACAACCTCCTCAACTCTATGAGGGAAAGGCACAAAGCCAAGCAAAAATAGGGTTTACAACTTGGTGATCAAAAGATCACAAACCAATCTCTTTTGCCCACAAACACAAAGATCCTATAGAATAGGATAGTAGATGTAGCTCAAGTGTGGAGAAAACTAAAGGAATGGAAATCAAATAGTCAAAGAAAATCCTTGGGAAAATCTAGAAATCAAGATGAAGAAGTTGAATCAAAAACACTTTCCCAAAAACACTTTTCTTTGATTTTTCAAACCCTAGAAAAATACCAAATAGATAGTAAAGATTTGAGCCCAAAAACTTCTATTGATTGCTGTGAAAACACTGGAGAGTAAGGAAAAATTAGCACAAAAATTCTTGGAGAAAACTGGCCACTAATGGGGTATTTATAGCCCCTAGAAAAATATAGCCGTTGGCAACTAAAACTGCCAGAAATGGCCTACCGGTCGACCGGACGGTCGACCGGCCAACGGTCGATTTTTGACCGTTAGCAGCTACCGGTCGACCGCCCGGTCGACCGGCCCCAGAAACAGAGAGCAACACTCTCTATCCGGTCGACCGGGAGCAACCCGAGAGTGGGTTGCTCTCAGACGGGCGACCGATCGGTCGACCGGCCGACTGACACGTCTACGTGCACAATCTTGTGCACGTCCGGTCGACCGCTACGGTCGACCGGCTCCTGGCCCGGTCGACCGTTACGGTCGACCGCCAGAACCTGGCAGCCAAATCTGGGACTGAAAAACTGGATTTTTAACGTCTTAAAAATTCCCATAAAATCACTAAAAATACACAAAAATAGTTTTCTCATTTTACATTGATATATAAACATGTGTTAAAAATTTCAACACAAATTTCAAACTTTTTGAACCATTTTTGTGTTATGGAAATTTTGCCAAAAACCAAAAACCGTATTTTTCCAAACTTGACTTTTTCAATAGGAAATCTGATTTTCCTAAACTCATTTAAATACAAAAACATGATATTTAAACACATTTAGGCATGTTGCATATGGATAGAAATCCAATATACAAGAAACATATACATATCATAGTTTTTGTCTATAATTCCAAAATAATGTTTTGTTAAAACTCAAAACCTAAACCACATGAATTGGTATATCAAATTAAGTTTGTTTAGGATATGAAGCATACATGTATATAGAACATATCTAATATACATAAACACATGTAAACTTGTTTTGATACTTATCTATTCATGAAAACTAAGATCGGTTAAACCAATCAAACCGAAAACCAAAATCAAAATATAAAACGTGTGTGTATTGTGAACTTAAGCATGTCATACTATTCTAATCTTTACAAATGGATCTAAACACAAAATTAAATTAGGTACCGAGGTCTTCTTGTAGAGCGTCGTCTCCAAGCCGACTCGATCCAAAACTCCAAAACTACGAGCTTGACTCCAACGAGTGCTATATATGATCTTGATGCTCGGGCTCTAGAAACAACATGTGAAAGCTTCCAGATCACGGAGTTTTGAAGCAATCACTAACTAATATCTTGGTTAAAGATCTGAAAATCATAAGATTATTAGTACACATAACTACATGAGTTAATCATCATCAAAACTAGAGTGGAAGGCCTTTGGGCCAACAAACCCCTTATGCTATTACAAAGTATGGAGAGGTGTGTGTTTCACATATTTATTGATATGAAGGAATATCAAAATAAAAGAAAAATCACATATCAACTATCTCCTTCAAGGAAAGGAACGGATTTTAGATATATAATTAATTGGTAAGAATCAACACATGTCACCTCAATATTTGAGATACGAAGAGTTATACATGAACCTCATCAAGAGGACATATGCTTGTGCATTTCAAGCCTATAAAGCTTCAACATTTATTTTCACTTAATCCTATCCTATAAATCGATTGTCACCTAAGAATTTAGAATACCCAATTTACACTCATCAATTAGTTAATACAAGCCCGTATATAATAGTGTATTCCATCAATATATTATTCTAACCATTACGCTAGGCTTTTCTCCAAAAAAATGATTTATATATAAATGAGTGAAAGGTTTATCGAGTTACACATGAATTAATCGAGAACCATATTCATCAAACATAAGTACAACAAGTCTCAAACTATCTCTAACATCCCACGTTCTATTAATGAAAAGCAAGCTTTAATAGAAAAAAATCTAAATTGAAGGATTGAATTCACAAATAGGAGAATAACTCCCTCACTTATAACTTCTATCAATTATTTCTCCTATAATGTGGACTTAACTAATTATTCAATTGAGAACAATTATTTCAGATTAGGAAGAAATATTCACATAGTTTTTGTGAACCAAGTTCAAATATTTAACAAGTTCCAATTGGAATTAACTTTTGAATCAGAAATTTGAGATCCATCATAACTAAAAACTTTAATAAGGAACAAGATCAGCTAGGGAATTATAATCAAAATCCTACAGAATTTTCAGATCTCTAACAAGTGGTAAACTAGTTGAGTTTAAAGAACTTTTAAGAATTTATTCAAATTAATTTAGATAAGAAACTCCCTCACCTCCTCCTCGCTCCCTCAGTCCACCACCACCCTCTTGGCTCCGGTCGGTACCGCCAGTGGCCGGCTCTGGCTGCCGTCGCCAGGCTCCGGCACCGCCACCGCAGCTGTTGCTGGCGTCACACGACTCAGACGGGGGAAAATAGAGAGAGGGAGAGAGAGAAAATAGAAAGGGATTTAGAGAAAGGAAATTAAGAGGGGAAGATTTATTTTTTGGGGGGATTTCTGCTACTTTCGATCAACACCAGGGGAAGAGGGGGAGAAAATTTTGAGGAAAGAAGAGAGCGTTGTAGACTGTTTAAAAATCACTAAAGACAAGTTATCAAAGAACAGAGTCTACACTCCAAACGTGAGGTTAATCATAGCCACTAATGTAATGCCAAGACGCAGAGCATGAAGCTTGTGCCTCAACATCAGTACAGTACTAAGACGCGAGGGTTGAAGCCCGCGTCCCGGCTACACTGAATGACCAAGAAGCGAAGCTCGAAGCCCGCGTCCTGGCATCACTGCAGTACCAAGACACGAGATTTGAAGCCTGCATCTCGACATCATTGCAATCTCAAGATGTAGAGCTTGAAGCCCGCATCTGGTAGAGTTCAAAACTTGCATCCAGCAACGTTCAGAGTTGGCATCCAAAACGCGAGGCTCAAAGACCGCATTCTGACTATAGAGAAGCTCTGCGTCTCGGTTATAACTGCCCTCATTACTGGGTCAATTATTGCCCATGTAATGAGGGGAGTTAACCCCCATCATGGAGGATTTTTAGGGAAAAGTTTTACCCCTGAAACCTTTATAAATAGCCTAGTTTGCTACTGAAGAGGGGTCAGAAGTTTTGGTCGAAAAAGATTGGAATTGGTCAGAGGAGTACTGAAAAAAGAGTTGAACTCTTCTAACAACTTGCCGAGTACAAGTTTGTTCTTGTCTCAAGTCTCTTTGAGATTTTATTGGATAGAAGCTGTGCTACTCCGTCCATAGTCCGAAGAGAAGATTCCCAGAAGATTGTGATGTTCACCCGGTCAATAGAAAATAAGATTCACTTTTCACCGCTACATCAAGAACCCATCATTAAACAAAGAGAAGATTTGAGCTTGAATATCTTCTCTCTCTTGTAATCAAAATTTTTGAGATTGTTGTAATCTTTCATTGGTTCAAGAAAATTTTATTATGATCCTTTAAATTTTTTTCGAGCCAAACAAGAGATGGAGACTCCGCTGGGGACTACTTTCTCTACTGATGAGCAAGTTGTGGCGCAAGGTGATGTCATGGGAAAGACGATCGAATAACTTATTGTAGAATTTGACCAGGCAAAGTAAGGGTTCCTCTCTTCTGGCTCCAAGAGCCCTAGGGCACGACAGTATCGCAAAGTCTCCTCAGAGATCCGCTCTCAAAGTCCCTTCAGAGACTTCTCCAGTGATGGTCGGCGCAAAGAACGTCATGGCTGGTCGCATAGCACATAAGGCCTGCGTCAACATCTCCCATAAGACCCGCGAGGCCAACATCATTGAAGGCCAAGTTGGCCATGCCCTTCCTCTTCCTCAACTCCAGGTTACCGGAGGTTCCCAGCAACCCATGAAGCATAATCAGAATGCTGAGCGTCGACAAAGGTGACACGCGCGTCAACTACAGACACAAAAAGCTGGACAACTATCTGTCCAACAGATATAGAACACGATGCTCAAGCCTGCGTCTCTTCTGAGTTACGTCAGACGCGTGAAGTCCGCGTTTGGAGACCAAAACGCAAAGCTCTAAAGGCATGCATTTCTGAGGCTTCACCTCTCAAAAGCGACGTTCAGCAGCGCGAGGTCTGTGCCTCTTCTCAGAGACACGGGACCCGCATCTCTATAATAGAACATAGGACCCAGAAGGTCCGCGTTTCTCAAGTGTCGCTAGCCAGATGCGACAATCAGCAATGCGAGGTCTGCGTCTCTTCTCAGTAGAGGCACGAGACCTGCATTTCAAAGTTAAAACGCGAGAGCCGTGTCTGTTCTACAGAAAATGAGCTTCGCATTTTTAAACCCTGCATTTCAGAATTGCGATGCAAGAATGGCTCTCAAAAGCTGAAAAGCCCTCAAAAACTCGAGACAAATCTCTTTGATCCCCCTCTGACAGATCTAAGGGATTATTTGATAAAGAAAAGGAGTACTAGTCAGATCGCTCCATCATGTTGCTGTAATGGCTCATCACGGTGATGCTCTCTGAATGTCTCTACAGCTCATATGTAAGAAGGCAGTTGGTATTCAGACGATTAATCTCAACCTCCTGATCAGCCAAAAGGCACCATTCCCACAGAAAGAGAACCTTCTCTGATACCGAGTATCCCAAAGTCACTACAAACATGACAGATCCAAGCACTATGCCAAGCAGAAGTAGGAAAAACAACCGGCAGTAAGCTCTGATGAGTCTGATGATGAACCGAAAGGAGTGTACATCCACACCCGCACTCGAACTGGCGTGGTAGCTCTAGTTGACTAAAGTGCTCTAGCCTAGGGCATTGAAATAAGTAAATCACACTCTGCCATCATAGAATCACAGGCCTCAAAATCTTCTGTAGAGAAAGAAGCCTTCGCGTATATAACACTCCTAAGGAGATGACCAAGCGCTTCGAACAGCAAGCCCAGGTTCAGAGGGAACAACTCGATATGATTCGTGCCCAATAAGAATCTATCGATACCCTCAAGCAGATGCTTGCACATTTGCTTGAGGGTAAGAAGAAGCCGAAGGCCAAACTTCTTCTAAGAAGTCTAAAGGAAAACGGAAGGATGGGGAGACCTCATCTTCTGTACATTCATAGGAGGAGGAACAGTCCAACTTTGAGTCATCTAAGTCTTCATCTGAAGAGGGAGGCAATTTAGGGAATAGGAGCACTCATTCTAAAAGAATGAATAAACTAAAGCAGTGTCTGAAAGCCCTCACCAATCAGAAAGGCCTTAAAGAAGCAGGATTGGTCCGGCCATACCCGGCAGAATGGGATCTTGTCCTATATCCTCCCTATTGGCCCAAAAGGTTACACTCTCCATTTATATAGTTTTGATGATAATAAAACATACAAAAGCTATTTGGTACTAATAAGTTATTCTAGAATGAATTTCAGGTTTGTACAAGTCTTGATGGCTTTAAGCATATTGCAAGGTCAATGGCGCTAAAAGCATGTTGATAGGTTGATGGCGCAAGAGGACTCTTTCATAGGAGAGGAGGCTCTAACTCGACACAACGCAGTTTAGAGACTTCTTTCTATATAGTTTTGATATTTTAGTTTGTTAAAAGATAGTATATAATGTTGAAGCTTAAATTTCCCACACACACAAAATTGCACATGTTTTTCAAAAGATTGTTTTTATCTTGTATAAAATATTTTAATAGACCTATTTCAGTATTTGCAAACTCAATTTATTGTAGTTTACAAAGTCTTGACAAAAATCATTTTTGAAAATAAACATATCTTCAAAAACATTCCCTCAAAATAATCTGTTTTGACCTGTTGCGGTCGACCGGACGGTCGACCGGCTCTGTTATAGGTCAGAACGGTCGACTGAGCGGTCGACCGTAGTTCTGACCGTTGGGTGCGTGCATGTGTGCACGTTATCCGGTCGACCGGGCGGTCGACCGGACCCCCATGTCGGGCGACCGAGCATCGACCGACTGATAGCACCCTAGTCTCTGTTTGGGACGGTAGACCGGGCGGTCGACCGGGGCCTGCTAACGGTCAAAAGTTTTTGAAAACCAGCCGACCGGCCGGTCGACCGTGAGTGTATTATCAGCTTAACGGCTAGTTTTTTAAGCATGTTTTAAAACGTGATTTTATTCTCCAAATGAGGTTTAAGGCTAGTTTTGGGTCTTATCTTTCCTGATTAGTCAAAATTATTTTTTACCCTTTAATCCCTACTTATATCCTATAAATAGGGGTGGATGGGGTGAGGAGAATTACAACAACATTTGCAAAAGAAATCAAAGCTTGAGTATTTTGAAAGAAGTTTTATTCTCAGTTCTTGTGCTCTATCTCTGATTTTTCTCTGAAGTTTTTGAATCAAAACTCTTTTCTACTTTGTTCAATTTTTCACTTACAAACCTTTAGCTTCAATCCTATACACTATTCTCTAGGGTTTTGTAAAGAAAAGTTTTCAAAAGAGAGTTTGTGGTCTTTTGGTCGCCAAGTGATTATTGTATTTGTGGCTCCACTACCTCTAGACTAGAGGAGTTTGATTGAGGAGTTGGGTACTCCCTAGTAGTTGTAATCCTTTGTGAAAGTTCTAGTGGATCGAAAATCCTTCTGGGTGAAGGCGGGGACGTAGAGCTGGGTGCTCGAACCTCGAAACAAATCTCTGTGTTTACGATTGGTTTACTTGTGCTATTTACTTGCTTTTCATTCATTCTTATATTGTCGATCTATACTCTCACAATAAGATTGCATTGCGCACCTCAAACTCTTATTTAGAGGAATCACGAGGAAGGAGTTCAGAGCCCTTCACGGGGTATTCGGCTTCTAATATCCTTTGAGTGATCGGTGCATCATCTTATTTTTAAATTTGTGCATTGATTAGCATAATCACCTATTCACCCCCCTCTAGGTGATTTCAATTGGTATCAGAGGTAGGACTCTGCTAATTACTATTTTCATACATTCATTCATACACTAGTAAAGATGGCCGATAACATTAAGACCCCTCCCAAATTTGATGGACTCAACTTTTTCACATGAAAAGTTAGGATGAGCATTTTTCTACAATCTCTAGGTAGTCTAGTTGCTAAGTCTTTGACCAAGCCATTAGTAAACCCGAAGGTGAGGAGGACACTTAATCTGATCTTACCTCCAAGGAATTTGAGGCCAATTCGAAGGCTCAAAATGCTCTACTTTTAGCATTAAATGAGGATGACTTAACACGGGTTATCCATTACAAATCCGCCTATGAGATTTGACAACACTTATTGGTCACTCATGAGGGAACATCACAAGTCAAGAGAGTTAAGATTGATCTTTTGTGTTCCCAATATGAATGCTTTAAAATGCAAGAAAATGAATCTATTGATGATATGATTACTAAGTTTACTAAGATCACAAATGCTCTTGCTTCTCTAGGTGATGAAATCAACAACGACTAAAAGGTGCCAAGGTGATTCGTGCTCTCCTTTCATCATGGGAAATCATAGCTACCACCTTGAAGGAATTGAATGACAAAAATGAGATGGAGCTTATAAGTCTTATTGAAAATCTTAAGACTCATGAGATAAAGAAAAAGGCTAGAGAGGAAGCGGCGTCTCAAAAGAAAAAGTCTATAGCTTTCAAGTTTACCTCCACCAACTATGATGATGAAGAAGATGAAGAAGATGAAGAAGATGATGAAGAGGTATCTCTTCTTGTGAGAAATATTAAAAAGAATGTACCACAAGAACAAGCTTAATTATAGAAGTTGATGGGAAGGAAGAAGGAGAAAAAGATCATATGTTACAACTATCGGAAATCTGGACACATCATGGCCTATTGTCCAGATTTCAAGAGAAAGATATCTTCCTCATTGAAGCAAAAGAAGCCGTTTGAAAAGAAGGTGTACAAAGTCACTTGGGACTCAGAAAGTGAATCCGAAGATAAATTTGACACGGCAAATGTGTGTTTCATGACAAACACACCCAAGGTAACTACCGAACTACATGATGATGATAGTGAAATAAGTAAAAAAATTGTTATTAAAAGCTCTCATTGAACTTTCAAAAAGTTTTGATGCTAAAAAGGAAGATTGTTTAAAATTGAAAAAGGAAAATGAAATGCTCAAAAATCAAATTGTTATTTTTCAAAAGAAAAGGATGAATTATTTTCTACTCTTATTTCAACACAAAGAGATTTGATGCCTATAGAGTTACTTGCAAAGCTAAATATCCTAAAATTGATGAAAATGAGTTTTCTATGTTAAAAACTAGAATAAATGATTTGGGAAATATTTTAAAAGAATGTGCTTTTAACAATACTAAATTAGAAGAAATGTTTTCAAAGAAGCACATGCAAACTCCACATGCTAAACATGATAAAACATCCCATGCTCATAAATCACATGTTCAAAAACCACATGCTCATTATGCTTTTAAGTATGGAAGAATTTATAAATGTACTTATTGTGGCCGGAATGGTCATTTAGCTAAATTTTGTTATGATCATTTAAATAGTACCAATAATCATGTTTGGATTCGAAACACTAACGCATTAGAACCCAAGAAAATATGGGTACCAGAATCAAGCTCTAAATTATTTGATATAGGTACACACCAAGACTCCAAGACAAAAGGAGCGGTGGCACCGTGATAGTGGTTGCTCAAGGCATATGACATGGGACATCAACAATTTCATAACCCTATCGAGGTACGTTGAAGGTGGCACCGTCACCTTCGGAGATGACTCCAAGGGCACCATCATCAGTATAGGTAACATTAAGATTGGTGCATCTCTTTTAATGAAAATATAGTTCTTGTTGATGGGCTTAAACATAATTTACTAAGTATTAGTCAACTATGTGATCGTGGTCTCAAAGTTGTTTTCGATGAATCTTCTTGCAAAATTTTTGATTGTAAAACCAATGAATGTATTCTCACTGGATTTCGTGAAAATAATGTCTAGATTATGATATACTTAATATGGATTGTACTATAAAATATTTAAATGCTTTTGATGAGATTTCATGGTTATGGCATAGAAGATTAGGCCATGCCTCTTTTGAACATCTTTCTAGAATAAATTCTAAGAAATTGGTGAAGGGTATTCCTTACTTGAAGTTTGAAAAAGACCGCATTTTTGGTGCGTGCCAACTTGGGAAACAAACCAAGTCTTCTTTCAAACCAATCAAGGATATCATGTCATCTAGGCCATTAGAATTGATTCACATGGATCTTTTTGGACCAATTAAAACTAAAAGCTTAAATGAAAATAGATATATTTTTGTTTTAGTCGATGATTTCTCTCGTTTCACTTGAGTTTTCTTTTAGAACATAAAGATCAAACTTTTTCGCATTTTAAGATTTTTCGAAAAAGAGTTGAAAAAGAAAAAGGATTTTTGATTTTACGGATAAGAAGTGATAGAGGTGGTGAGTTTGTCAACTAACTCTTCTTGACTTATTGTGATGAAAAGGGAATTAAGCATGAAATATCATGTCCTAGAACTCCACAACAAAATGGAGTAGTTGAACGAAAGAATAGAACTCTTCAAGAAATGGTTAGGACTATGATTTTTCAAAAAAGGAGCTTGTTGTGCTCAAGTCCTTTGGATGAAACATACTCTCCTTGATTATGATTTGCCTTATGACCATATAAAAATATTTTGTGATAATACTAGTATTATTCATATGACTAAGAATGCAAATCAACATAGTAAGACCAAGCACATTGAGATTCGATATCACTTTCTTAGAGATCATTTTGAGAAAGGTGATATTGATATTGATTATGTTTCTACTGATTTTCAACTTGCCGATATTTTCACTAAACCACTTGACTATATAGATTTTCTTTTATATGTGGTGAACTAAATATTTGTGTTGCTGAATAAAGAAGTTTTCTTACTTTCATATCCCTTTTGATGTATGACAATAAGGGGAGAAATATGTGTTGTTTGTTTTGGTATAGTGTATTGTTTATGTTTTATGTTTGGTGTTTTTCAAAGTTTTTCAAAATTCTCTCATAATAAATTATTTTATACTTGTTTAATATAGCATTATTTGAGGGAGAGTTTTTACCTCCCTTTTACATCCTGTGTTATAACTTATATGTTTTATCATCATCAAAAAGGGGAGATTGTTGGCCCAAAAGGTTACACTCTCCATTTATATAGTTTTGATGATAACAAAACATACAAAAGCTAATTGGTACTAATAAGTTGTTCTAGAATGAATTTCAGGTTTGTATAAATCTTGATGGCTTTAAGCATATTGCAAGGTCAATGGCGCTAAAAGCATGTTGATAGGTTGATGGCGCAAGAGGACTCTTTCATAGGAGAGGAGGCTCTAACTCGGCACAACGCGATTCAGAGACTTCTTTCTATATAGTTTTTATAATTTAGTTTGTTAAAAGATAGTATATAGTGTTGAAGTTCAAATTTCTCACACACACAAAATTGTACATGGTTTTCAAAAGATTGTTTTTGTCTCTTGTATAAAATATTTTAATAGACCTATTTCAGTATTTGCAAACTCAATTTATTATAGTTTACAAAGTCTTGACTAAAATCATTTTTTAAAATAAATATCTTTAAAAAACATTTCCTCAAAATAATCTGTTTTGACCTGTTGTGGTCGACCGGCTCTGTTACAGGTCAGAACGGTCGACCGAGCGGTCGACCACAGTTCTGACCGTTGGGTGCGTGCATGTGTGCACGTTATCCGGTCGACCGGGCGGTCTACCGGACACCATGTCAGGCGACCGAGCATCGACCGACTGACAGCATGCTAGTCTCTATTGGGACGGTCGACTGGGCGGTCGACCGGGGCCTGCCAACGGTCAAAAGTTTTTGAAAACCAGTCGACCGACCGGTCGACCGTAAGTGTATTATCAGCCTAACGGCTAGTTTTTTAAGCATGTTTTAAAACGTGATTTTATTCTCCAAACGAGGTTTAAGGCTGGTTTTGGGTTTTATCTTTCTTGATTAGTCAAAATTATTGTTTACCCTTTACTCCCTACCTATATCCTATAAATAGGGGTGGATGGGGTTGAGGAGAATTACAACAACATTTGCAAAAGAAATCAAAGCTTGAGTATTTTGAAAGAAGTTTTTATTCTTAGTTCTTGTGCTCTAATCTTTGATTTTCTCTGAAGTTTTTGAATCAAAACTCTCTTCTACTTTGTTCTATTTTCACTTACAAACCTTGAGCTTCAATCCTACACACTATTCTCTAGGGTTTGAAAAGAAAAGTTTTCAAAAGAAAGTTTGTGGTCTTTTGATCACCAAGTGATTATTGTATTTGTGGCTCCACTATCTCTGGACTAGAGGAGTGTGATTGAGGAGTTGGGTACTCCCTAGTAGCTGTAATCCTTTGTGGAAGTTCTAGTGGATCGAAAATCCTTCTTGGTGAAGGCGGGGGACGTAGAGCTGGGTGTTCGAACCTCGAAATAAATCTCTGTGTTTGCGATTGGTTTACTTGTGCTATTTACTTGCTTTTCATTCATTCTTATATTGTCGATCTATACTCTCACAACAAGATTGCATTGCGCACCTCAAACTCTTATTTAGAGGAATCACGAGGAAGGAGTTCAGAGTCCTTCACGGGGTATTCGGCTTCTAATCTTTCTTTGAGTGATCATTGCATCATCTTATTTTTAAATTTGTGCATTGATTAGCATAATCACCTATTCACCTCCCCTCTAGGTGATTTCAGAAGTTCAAAGCTTCGACCCTACAGGTCTTTGACGGCAAAGGGTCACCGAACCAACATATCTACGACTTCAAGTCTCAGATAGGGAACGTAGTAGCAAATGATGCCATCTTGGCGCGTTTGTTCATTGATTCTCTGAAAGGGCTCACCTTTGAATGGTTCATAAAACTCCCCGAAGACCCCATCAAGAACGTGGGTGATTTGAAGAATCTTTTCCTTACACGCTTCTTTGAAAACGATTCGGAGGTCACCATGCCAACTCTCCTAGCAACAAAGTAACGAAAAGGAGAGTTGGGCAAAGTATTTGTAGAAAGATTTCAGAACATGACACTCCGATATCCTAGCGGTATGACCCAGGCCACCCTGGTGGAAACATGCCATCACAATTTGCAAACCTCACTCCTAGTCCAGGTAGGAGTTGCTGAAAGCAATACCTGAAAACAGTTAGTCCAGTATGGCGAACAAGCAAAAGAGATTGTCGCCAGGTTTAGGGCAGAAGAAATAGGCCCAGACCCGAAAAGACGACAAGACGCGCGCCAGAAGTATTTTCAATCAAAAAGGAAAGATACATTGGCGATAGAGACGAAGTCTCCTATTAAACCTCTGCTGACCAGAGGGGGTAGTTCTTCAAATCAGCTATGTGCCAACAAGCAGTAGTCCTTCAAGGATGCACATGTCATTCGTTGATCAAGTTACTCAACAAGGGCAACAGATTGAAGCTTCCCGAAGTTAGATGTCCTGACGAGGTAGGCAAGACCGACAATCCCAACTACTGCTTATATATAGGATGCTAGAGCATCCTCTCAAAAGCTGTTACATTTTTAAAGATATCCTTCAAGCTTTGATTGATGTGGATATGCTTAAGCTCCATCTAGAGCAGAAGAAAATGTCAGCTAATATGATGTTATTTCTTCAGTTTGGGGTCTACTTCCAACGCCAGCCGGAGTAGTTCCCATCCCGAAAGGGGAACTAAGGGTAATCAACATTGATCTACATCACCAGCAGGAGAAAGGTCTCATACCTGTGCCTACACCTCAGGGAGAAATCATATGGGTTCATCCCGACCTTGTGGAGAGCCAACAATGGACTATTGTTACCAACAAAAAGTCCAAAGGTAAAGAAAAAGCCTCACCTTGCAATGTGTTGTGCGAATCTTTCCAGGAAATCGAGGCTGATGTCCCCTCACTAACTGACTCAGAGGAGGAGACAATCATCCTTGCTATAAAGTTCAATGTACCGCTCGTGGGTGAAACTCGTTTGGATCAGTCGTACTTAAAAAAGTACGACGAGATGGGGTAAGTCCTCCTAAACACATCCTCAAGACAGCTAAGCCATCCATGAAGCAACTCGTGGAAAAGCAAAAAGAGATTCGGTATGCTAAGGCCTTCCTGAAGGACAAAGCGGAAGGATCTTCAATACCTTATCGCTTTGATGTCTTGGCTCAACTGGCCAATATCCCAGACAGGATCACCCTTTACAAGCTTATGAGATTATCAAACTCAATAAGAGAAGCTCTGAGAGAAGCTTTAGCTGATGCTGAGGTCTTCATGGCCCAGATTCCGGCTGGACTACAGGAGGAAGATGAAGAAGACTACCTCCACACCTCTCAACATGTCCCCTGCATCACCTTCACGCCAGATGACATGCAAGTCAAGGGAAAACATGATACGCCCCTATACTTCACAGGGTATATTGGATCGTCTGAGGTGAGCCACATTTAGGTAGATTCAGGATCCGTGTTGAGCATTATGCCTTGCTGGGTCATGCAGCACTTGGGGATCCCTACTCACTGACTGAGCGCCACCCAAACCACTATTTATGGTTTCAATGCCAATGGTACGCGCCCAATAGGAAAAATCAAACTCAAATATCAGATTGGGGACCTAAGATTTGAAGTGACGTGCTATGTTATTGATGCCGACACTTCGTGCTGGGACAACCGTGGATTCATTGCAACTCCATCTCTCCTCCACTCTCCATCAAATCATGAAATATATTGACGGAGACGGAAAAGTCCAAACAAAAGCATCCGTTCAAGGGGGTAGAGAACTACTTCACAACTCCCTCCTATACCAAGATTCTCTGGAGACGAATGAGAATTCCCAGCCAGAGAACCAGACTCGGGTAATGAAGCTGACATTGAACCAGAGGCAGAGGAAGAATGTCTTTGGGAGTTGAACCCACTTGTAACGAGCATTAATAAGATCGATGTCAATAACTCCGCCAATGATATAGGCGAGTGGTATATTACTGAAGAGCTAGATTTGGCTTACTTTTTTATGTTTGCTTCTGATTCCGTGCTGTCAGATACTAGTACCGATGTAGATGATGACTCCTGGTCGGCAATAGGTGCTTTGACATCATTGCATGTACTAGTAAGGTCATCCCTCACGGCATATCGAAGCGTTAGTGATGCACAAGGATCGTTATTCATAGTCCCAGCAAGACACAAAGGCCAAAGAGTAATCCTTTTTGGAAGAGTCGAGTCCAAATTAATGACTCGTGAAGACTCTGAAAGCGAGGATGAATCTTTTCAATTCTCTCGTTATGAGCCAAATGTACTCAGAATGATGGAGAACATGGGGTACGACCTAACAAATGGTCCTGGCTTGAACCTGGCAAAGGAAGGAGAACACTACTTTAATTTTTCGTTCCAAAAGGGAAAGCCCCTGATTATTATCATCGAACTCGCAGGGGTTGGGCTATGTGTCAACTCCAACCTCGTCAGCTTCTGAGTTTGAAGAGTCATTAAATCACTACCGCTCGTCAGGCACATCATCACGGTAATCAGATGTTAGTGTCGGCAGCATCTTCAAAGAAATCTCGGTAAACATGGTTTCAACAAGCCACCCAGCAGATGAAAATGAAGAAATGATCCAGTCAGATATAGATCCCTAGATCAAACATCTAAACACTCTCTGAGATATTCGCTTTGAATAACATGAACCACCCACAAAGAATAAGGTTACCCAAATCAATCTGGTAGATGAGGCTAATCCTAAGCCCATCTTTATAAGCGAAAGCTTATCACTCTTTGAGAAGAAAGATCTAATATCTCTTGTGTGAAAGTATATAAATGTTTTCGATTGAAATTAAAAAGATATGCCTGGGCTTGATCTTTAAGTGGCTATGCATCGCCTCAACATCAATTCAGATGCGAAACCAGTCAAATAATAGCAGCGTTGGTTCTGTCCAGAAATAATGGAAGCAATCCAATCGGAAGTCAAGAAGCTTATAAACTATGATTTTATCAGGGAGGAACAACCCCCTGATTGGGTAACCAATATCGTCTCCATTACCAAAATGGGAAGATCTAGAGTTTCATTAATTTTTCTGATATAAATGAGGCCTGTCCTAAACATGAATTCTCCCTTCCAATCACAGATGTCATGATCAACAACACGTGTGAGTTTGAATAGATGTCCTCATGGATGGATTCTCAGGATACAATCAAATCAAGATGTACCCTGATGATAAAAAGCATACACCTTTCAGGACACCATTGGGGGTGTATTGTTATACTGTCATGCCCTTCGGATTAAAGAACACGGGGATAACGTACCAGAGAGGTATGAATGCAATTTTTCACGAGCATATACGCAAAACAGTGGAATCTATATCGAAGATATTACAGTAAAAAACCGTACCAAAGGCGATCACATAGCAAATCTGAAGACAATATTCGATATCATGCGGACAAATCAGTTAAAGATGAATCCCACCAAATCCTTCTTTGGGGTAACTAGCGGTAAATTTTTAGGGTTTGTTGTTACATCAAAGGATCCACCTCGACTCAGAGAAAGTCCACGCTGTTCAAGAGATGCAACCTCTAAGGAATCTCAGAGAGCTTAGAGGATTGCAAGGGCGATTATCATATATCCAGAAGTTTATCTCAAATCTCTCAGGAAGATGCCAACCTTTCACCAAATTGATGAAGAACAGTGTTTCATTCATGTGGGATAAAACTTGCCAACAAGTGTTCGAAAAATCAAACGGTACCTCATGCGACCACCTGTCCTTACAGCTCCGGTGTCAGGAAAACCTTTCCTGATATACATACGAGCAATGGATCATTCTTTAAGAGCTTTGCTAGCCCAGAATAATGATCAGGGGAACGAGCAGCAATCTACTATTTGAGTAGAACTATGATGGGAGCCGAACATCAGTATAAACCGATCAAAAAGTAATGTTTGGCGTTGGTATTCGCCGTCCAGAAAATGTGACACTACTTGGTGGGCCAAAGCATACATGCTATATCAAAAGTCAATCCTTTAAGGTGCTTATGACAAAACCATCATCACTGAATGATCGATTGGAGAAATGGGCCATATTGCTCTCTTAATATGAGATGCAATTCCTGTCGCAAAATGCCGTGAAGGGACAAGCGGGGGCAGATTTTCTAGCAGAATATCCAGACCCAAGGTGACCAAACTTTATGAAGATCTCCCAGATGAGATCGCTGAAGTTTGGGTGACTTAGATATCTTTCGGAGGACAATGTGGCAACTCTTCTTCAATGGTGCATCAAGAACGGGTCCACGAGGAAATATCATAGCAGAAGTGAGGGTAGTCCTTGTCTTCCTACAGAACTATGTAATTCCTCATGCATTCTCATTAACTGAGCCATATTCCAACAATGTAGCGGAATGCAATACTCTATTGATCGGAATGCAAATCTCAGATGAGATTGGCGTTAAAAATCTCGAAGCATATGGTGACTCAAAGCTCATCGTTAACCAAGTTCTCAGCAAAATTTTGATTGAGGTTGAACCTACACACGAAATACCGAATTTCAGAACTAAGAATGAAAAGTGCAAGTTACTCAATTCTACCGCAATAGCAAGTGACTATGCGGGTCGTGATCCACTAGGAGAGACTAGCGATGGAAGCTTTTAGTAAGTTCTCTTTTAAGCTACAAAGTATGGTTAAAGTTCTTCTTTAGTTTCTTAAAATGAACAGAAAAAAATTACAATGAAGTTAGGCAGAAAGTGAGAGATTGGGAAGATGGAGAAACCAGAATTGGATATGTACAAAGAAATAAAAAAAGGAGTGATAAAAGAAGTGGGTGTTGTTGGTGATCTAAACTAAAGAAATAAAAAAAAAGAAAGAAAAGATTAAAGAAATACTTACCTCCTTTGGTTGACTTACCTGAAACCCTTGCATGTTCTACCTTACTTCAGAGGCGTTCAACGCATAAGCTATAAGATCGAGCTCAGTCCCCATTCACATTACATCATCAAGACAAATAAGAATGAAATGATACGAAGTCTTGAGGAGGAGAACATTATCATGAAATATCATTGGCACTCACACAAACATTGTTATACTGATGCTACTTGATTCACTTGAATGCTCATCATAACCAAAAGAGAAAAAGTAGAAAGAAGAAGGAAGCAAAAGTAAAGACGAACATAAAAAAAAATTACCTTTATTGCTTGCAGAAATGATGGAAGAAAGGAGGAGGTACATCGGTGTCACTCTCAACATAAGCCTCTCTCTCTTACTTATATGAATCGCAATCTAACCTAAGCTTACAAAGAAATTAAAATTACATAAAAAAACAAAAACCTACACTAAAAAAATGAAAAAGTGGACTAAATCCTATCTCTGCATGGTCGTCCTCTTTGCCTTTGAGATTGCAGGTATTTATGGAAGAAATGCAGAGGTTAGAGGAGTATAAAGATAGGAAAAGCTGGCCATTTCTGAATTTGAATCCTCCCCTTATCTCCAAACTTGATTTGATGTGGATATTTAGTTCTGATCTGCAGTTTGTTGGTGTGTTAATTGCTGAATATCACTTATCAAATAACAGAAATGATCAACATAAGAGTTATAACCCTGTAAGTCTGCTTTCTGGATCTCTTGAATCATCAGATTTGAGATTCGGTAGAGAAAGTTATGATTCAAATATTAAAATGTATCCAGTCAGAATCTGAGTCAAATTTGCTTCATCTCATCCATTGATCTTCTCTCTATCCATTTATCTCTCTTTATTTGATATTATCCTTGGTTGATTTTTAGCAAACTAAAATGGATTTGTAGAAATCTGAATTTTATCGGTTTTCATTTGGTGTTATCTTTCTGCTTTGCTCTGATCTTCAGCTGAACATTTGCCCCAATCCTTAATTTGTTTTAATTAGATCTGGGATCATCCTCAGCTAACCAAATAGATCCAGTTAAATTTAATTTTAACTGGTATTTATTTAGTTTAATCCTCTTTCTCTTCATTATTATCTTCTACAAAATAGATGTTTAAGACAAGAAAATTGACAGATTTATTAAATGATAAATGTAAGAGTGTAATGAAAAGAATACAAAATATATGTACGATCATACCCCCACACCTATCTTTTGCTCGACCTCGAGCAAATTAACAAAACTAAACCAAAGATTATTAGACCACTTTCGCAGGTTATGCGATTACACTGAGCATGTGCAACAAGCCGTTAAACCTCTAGGTTTCCCCTAGAGGACGAGTTTTGTCTCGTGAGGGTTTTCAGTGGATTGTACCCACAAAATCCATAAAGAAAGAGTAACAAAAGTTAGTATTTTCGAAAAGCATTTTGACAGAGAAAAATATTTGAAATATTATTGTAAGATTTAAGTAATCTATAAGTTTATAGAAAAATCAAAAATTTCATTTCTAAACTTAGTCTCTATTTAAAATTTGTTATCAATCAAAGTAAGGAGTCAAATTGTACTTCTCATCTAGTCTATTACTTTACCCTAAGTCATATGTATCTTGTGACCGTGAAAAATTTGACTAAGGGTTCTTTTACTCTAACTCTTATGCCTTATATATATATATATTTGGTGGTATTATTCCTTAGTTCTATTAGGCTTTCTAATCTGCCCATGTAACGAGCCTTTAATCGATGACTCCCAAACCAAACGGTCTTAGGGCACAAAACACCCTAAGGACTTAAGGACTCGAGCAAATAAGGCCTCAAAACTAAGGATTTTATTATATGAACCGCTTTTAGGCGTGAGTACTTATGCTTTATGAGGCACAAATACCCAGCTTAATCAGAGGATTTATATATATATATATATATATATATATATATTTTACTTATCTAATTATCTTTTGTATAAATACCAAGGCTTGCTTAGGCAAAGCACCTAGCTAATCAATAATTAGATTTGTTCATCTTTCATAGATATACATTTTTTTCTTTTTTTAATAAGGCATAAGAATCTTTATTTTTGAACTCTAAGTGTGTAAATGTATGAAGTGTGCATATTTCATTAAGGTAAAGATGAAAACTAAATTACTTTGACAAATTATCTTCCTAACTCTTCAAACAAATAATTTTATTTGACCAAGTATAAGAAATCCTAATTTTGATTTTCCTATTCCTTAAAATTGACTCAATTTCTTACAAAAAATATGTCAAAATATTGTTTCTATTTTCAAAAAGTTTTTACAAGTAAAGAAAATTTTAAAAAAATTTTATAAAAAGAAAAACCTAAGTTATGTTAGAACCTTCCCCACACCTATCTCATGCATTGTCCTCAATGTATGAATTAATGCATAGATTCATGAAAAAGAAGACAGGGAAGGAAAAACTACCTTAAGGTAGTGGTTCCGATGATGGTCTGATGGGTCCACGAAATGCGGCCCAATCGACTTTTCGTGGAGTACAGAGGAACCTACCAGAAATTTCTCTAATATAACCCACTAAAATGATATATACATGAATTTTTTTATTAAAAAATTTAACCCCATCTAATTTTCAAATTCCATAATTAATTTCGAAGTCAATTTTGTCAACCGCCTTGTCCCAAAATGGAGTGTGAAAAGATAGAATGATTGACTTGGACTCAGGAAGTACTGGAACTAATACCGTCTCAGGAAATTGACTTAAGTCAAGTAAAGGTTCAGGAGTCGAGATTGGTTCAGGAAGTGGGTCCAAATTAAGAAGTTGAAACTCAAGTCCACATTCATTTTCTCACAATAGAATGTGACTTAATATTGGTGATTTAAGTTTAAGAATGACAGGTGTGGGAATCAAAACTGACTCTAAAATATTACTCAAATCGGGTAACAAAATAGTAGTCAATATTGATTCGGGAATTTGAACTGGATCACAAATTTGAGAATTTAGGTCACATTTCTCATTGAGTTCAATTTCATAAAAATGAGAACTTGCCAATTTGTCAATGGGACTTTCAAAAGTATGAAATTGGTCAAGTTCAATAAAATGATAATCAAAGATGGGCAATTCAATTTCATTATGAATTGGCACAGGATCCAATATTGACTCGGGAAAAAGATTGAAATCAGGTGAACACACCAGAGTCATAATTGAATCAGGAAGTAGAATTGAATCACTAAGTTGAGGTTCATGATCATATTCATTCTTAAGTTCAATTTTAGGAAAGGGATAACTTGTCAAACTATCAATGTCATTTTCAAAATTTGGAGTTTGGGCAAGTTCAAATGATTGTTCTGAAATAGAACCTTGTTTTCTAAAATAACATGACTCTTCGGCTCTAACAGAATGGTTAGCGACATCAGAACTGGCCAAAAGGTGAGAACGTAGAGTTTGGACCATCATATCTATGTCATGATTACGAGCGTTTTGAGCCTGAGTTATGGCTTCAAGCATCTTTTCATAGTTGATTGGTTCATCGTTTTGTTGAAATGATAAAGTGTTGTTTTGGAATTGGTGGTGAAATTGTAAGTCCATCAGATTTGTGATTTTTGTTTGGACTTACGCATACTCATTTCCAAAATTGTTGGTTTCTATTTTGGACTGGTGAAACTGAGTATGAATCTTGAAAATATTGTGGACAAGGTGGATAAGGAGGACAAGTTGGTTGAAAATTGGACTCGGGAGAGGTGAATCCCACTGACTCTGTGAAGAGTTGAAATATTCTGGAAATTATGGTTATAAGATTGGGGGCATGAGTTATATTGATTTGGATAAGACCAATCCGGCACACTAGGTTGGTTAAAGTTATGATATGCCGGGTTGGCAATATCCGAAAAAGAGGTTGGTGTGTAATATGGATTACCATTAAAATTGAAAAAATATTGTTATAAGCCATTATAAGCCATATCACACAATAAAATACAAACAAAGAAAAAACAAACAAATAAGCAAGCAAAAAAGAAAAAACATTCTAACCTAAGTTAGGGTAGACCTTTGACCTAGACGACTCCTAACTGGTTAGACTGTCCATAGGAGATATAATGTAGACTTTGACCACGAGCTAATCAGCCAGGTCAGGGCAAAATTGGAGGGATGTTATCCGTCAAAGACGTTCCTTAATTAAGTAACCACCAACTTTCGGACTTTCGGCCCTTAATCCACTTCCTAGACACTGATTTGGCAGGAGTCAAATTTCAACACCTTTCCCCTTAGGATAATCTCCTAATTGAGTCCGAGATGTCCCTAGGGCCAACGTCCACTCATTTTTAGTTAGGCTTGGGTTAGTGAGTGAGGAGATTGTTTGTGAGCTAAGGGAGGGTAATGACTCCCACCTTATCTTGTTTATGGGACAAACCTTAAGTCAATTTAGTGCAGTGTACAAGTTTATAGAAAAAGTAACATTCAAGTAATATTTCATACAAGAATGAACCTTATACTAAATACTATGCACACATACCATGGCTTCAGCACTTTTCAACAGTAAATAAAAAATGAAATGAAATAGACACGTACCTAAATGCAAAGTCAAAATCATTTTTAGCATTTACAATTAACTTTTTACTGTTGTGTTAAAAATGTATATACAGTGAGTCAAACAAGGAGATAAATGCTACAGAAATTCAGATTTTCAATTCAGTCAACCTGCAAAAATACAGGTTAGTAGTTCACTCAGTTTTGCGACTAGAATGTAGCAAATCTGAGGGCTTCTTGGCTCTGATTTCTTGAGCAGAGTCCAAGGCCACTTATGTGTCCACTGCAACAAGAATTCCTTATTGTTAAATCTGTACAAAAAATAAAGAAGAAAGTTAACCAAAAATGTAAACTTTTAAAGAGAATTACTTACCGTCCCTCCCCGGCAACGATGCCAGGTTGAACCTACACACAAAATACCGAATTTCAAAATTAAGATTGTAAAGTGCAAGTTACTCAATTCTACCGCAATAGCAACTGGCTACGTGGGTCGTGATCCACAAGGAGGGACTAGCGATGAAAGCTTTTTAGTAAGTTCTCTTTTAAGCTACAAAGTATGGTTAAAGTTCTTCTTTAGTTTCTTAAAAAGAAAAGAAAAATAAATTGCAACGAAATTAGGCAGAAAGTGAGAGATTAGGAAGATGGAGAAACCAGAATTGGATATGTACAAAGAAATGGAAAAGGAGTGATAAAAGAAGTGGGTGTTGTGGTGATCTAAACTAAAGAAATAAATGAAAAGAAAGAAAAGATTAAAGAAATACTTATCTCTTTTGGTTGATGACTTACCTGGAACCCTTGCATGTTCTATCTTGCTTCGGAGGCGCTCATCGTATAAGCCATAAGATCGAGCTCAGTCCCCATTCGCATTACATCATCAAGACGAACAAGAATGAAATGATACGGAGTCTTAAGGATGAGAATATCATCATGAAATATCGTTGGCACTCACACAAACATTGTTATACTGATGCTACTAGATTCACTTGAATGCTCATCATAACCAAAAGAGAAAAAGTAGAAAGAAGAAGATGGAAGCAAAAGTAAAGACGAACATAAAAAAAAAAATTTACCTTTTATTGCTTGCAGAAATGATGGATGAAAGGAGGAGGTACATCGGTGTCACTCTCAACATAAGTCTCTCTCTCTCTCTTACATGAATCGCAATCTAACCTAAGCTTACAAAGAAATTAAAATTACATAAAAAGAAAACAAAAACCTATACTACAAAGAATGGAAAACTGGACTAAATCCTATCTCTGCATAGTCGTTTTCTTTGCCTTTGAGATTGTAGGTATTTACAGAAGAAATGCAGAGGTTAGAGGAGTATAAAGATAAGAAAAGCTGGCTATATCTGAATTTGGGTCCTCCCTTATCTCAAAACTTGATTTGATGTAGATATTCAGTTCTGATCTGCAGTTTGTTGGAGTGTTGATGGCTGAATATCACTTATCAAATGATAGAATTTGAAATAGTGATCAACATAAGAGTTGTAGCCTTGTAAGTCTACTTTCTGGATCATCTTGAATCATCAGATTTGAGATTCGGTAGCGAAAGGTATGATTTAAAATATATCCAGTCAGAATCTGAGTCAAACTTGCTTCATCTCATCCGTTGATTTTCTCTCTATCCATTTATCTCTCTGTATTTGATATTATCTTCGGTTAATCTTTAGCTAACTAAAATGGATTTATAGAAATCTAAATTTTATCAGTTTTCATTTGGTGTTATCTTCTGATTTGCTCCGATCTTCAGCTAAATATTTGCCCCAATCCTTGATTTGTTCTAGCTAGATCTGGGATCATCGTCAGCTAACCAAATAGATCCAGTTAAATCTGATTTAATTGGTATTTATTTAGTTTAATCCTCTTTCTCTTCATTATTATCTTCCGCAAAATAGATATTTAAGATAAGAAAATTAGCAGATTTATTACACGATAAATGTAGGAGTCTAATGAAAAGAATACAAAATATATATACGATCAGAGTACGAAGTCCGATATGAAGACTTGGTACCTTATCATAACACAACAATTTACATGGTCGAGAGGTTCATAAACTTTAATATCGACCATGTACCTCGCCAGCAAAATGTGCCTGCAGATGCACTAGCATCTTTCGCTACTTCCTGGCTCTTCCAGCCAGAGTAGCAGAGAAAATACTCGTCTATAGCCATGACCTGTATTGTCCAAGATTCTCTTTTGAAGACCACCAAAAGAAGACATGAAACCGTCAAGTCAAAGAAGCTCTAAAGACTTCAACAGGTCTAGAGCTCAGGGTTGGCAATTGTCGTACATCGACTATGCATTGTACGATATCTTTCCTGATGACCCCGAAGAGGCGGTTGCCATTAGAAGGAAAGCCCCTAAATTCTATGACAATGCGATCACAAGAACACTGTATTGCCGATCGCATGATTGGATCCTTCTCTGCTACCTATCACAAAAGGAGGCATAGGAAATACTCAAAGAAGCGCATGACGGCATGTGTGGAGCTCATCAGCCTGGTTTGAGGTTTGGAGATTGACTCCGAAGACTGGGGTATTATTGGCAAAGACGATTCTTGACGCCATTGCTTACGCCAAGCGATATCACGCCTGTCAGGTCCATGGTGACTTCATCCACCAGGCACCAGGACATCTTCACTCTACAACTTCTTCTTGGCCATTCGAGATGTGGGAAATGGACATGGTTGGCCCTATCATCCCACCTTCATCAAAAGAACAGCGGTTTATCTTAGCTATAATCGATTACTTCTCTAAATGGGCTGAAGCTATTCTCTTGAGGGAGGTAAAGAGATCTGACATGATCAGGTTCGTTAAACATCATGTCATTTACCACTTTGGCATGCTATGATGAATTGTCCATGATAATGGGCCCCAGTTCATCAGCCAAGCCTTTCAAAAGTTTTGCAACAAGTTCAGAATCCAGAGTGTGTCTTCAACGACATACTATGCAGCTGCTAATGACTTTGTAGAAGCTTTCAACGAGACTATCGGAAAACTTCTAAAGAAATTCGTATCAAAAAGCCAACGTGACTGGGCGACAGATTAGGTGAATGCTTATGGGCTTATCGCACGACGGTTCGAACCCCGACGAAAGCTACACCTTTTTCTTTCGTATATGGGTGTGAAGTTGTACTCCCGTTAAAAATTCAGATCCCATCTCTACGCGTTGCCTTGACAACAGAGATGACAAATGAGGAGAAACATTTGAAAAGTCACCTAGAGGGGGGGTGAATAGGTGACAATGCTAATCTAGTGAACTTAATGCGGAATTTATAAACTAATTGCAATTACAACAATGATGCACACACAAGCAAGTATAAGATATAGTAATTAGTACAAAGTAAAGAGAGAGAGCAAGAGTCAATGGATCAAGCGCAAACAAAGAGATATGTTTCGAGGTTCGAGCACCCAGCTCTACATCCCCGCCTTCGACACACGAAGGATTTCCAATCCACTAGCTTGTCCACAAAGGACTCCCACAAAGGGAACCTCCACCGAGGATTTGGGGCAATCACAATTACAAGGAGTTCCCAACTCCCTCCTTACAAACTCAACCTCCTCCTTGAGGCACTCCTCAAATACAACAAACAATCACCTCTCACAAATTGAGGGATTAGCACCAAGCTTACACAAAACACCTCACAACCCAATTTGCACAACCTCCTCAACACAATGAGGGAAATGGCACTAAGCAAAAAATGGGTTACAACTAAGTGGTTTCAAACAACAACCACAAAACAATCTCTTTTTCCCACACAAAATCCTATAGAGAAGATAGTAGATTTTAGCTCAAGTGTGGAGAAAAATAAGGGATTTGAAACCAGCAACTCAAAGAAAATCTTTGGGAAATAAGATGAAACCAAAATAGAGAAGTTCAATTCAAAAGCTTTTCCCAAACCCTTTTCTTTGATTTTTCAAACCCTAAAGAAAACACCAAAAAGATTGTTCAATTTGAATCCAAAAACCTATTTTGATTGCTGTAAAAACACCTGAGAGAATGGAAAAATTCGCACAAAAATTCTTAGAGAAAAACTCTTGCAAATGGGGTATTTATAGGCAATTTAGAAAACTAGCCGTTTACAGAATTTATGCCAGAAATAGCCTGCCGGTCGACCGCCCAACGTTCGAATTTTCGAACGTTACAGCTGCCGGTCGACCGGTCCGGTCGACCGAAAATTCCTGAGAGCAAACAGCTCTCCGTCGGTCGACCGCTTCGGTCGACCGGCCCATTGGGCTGCAGACGTGCACAGGTCTGTGCACGTCGGTCGACCGAACCGGTCGACGGCCCTTGGTGCGGTCGACCGCTTCGGTCGACCGACCAGGCCTGTCAGCCTATAAATGGGTCAGAAAAACAGTGGTAAAAATATTCCATAAATCCCACAAAATCTCTAAAATTCCACAAAAATAGTTTTATCATTTTATATTGAAATACCAACTTGTGTTAAAAATCCTAACACAAATTTCAAACATATTTGACTATTTTTGTGTCATAGAAATTTTGCCAAAAACCAAAAACCGTATTTTTTAAAACTTGGAATCTGGATAGAAAATACGTTTTGTCTAAAACTCATCCAAATACAAAAATATGATATTTAAGCACTTTGAAGCAAGTTGCATATGAATAGAAATTCAATATACAAGAAACATATAGATATCATGATTTTTGTCATTAAGTCCAAAATAATGTTTTGATAAAAATACCAAAACATAAAACACATGAAATAGAATATCAAACTAAGTTTGTTTAAGCAATAGAAGCATGCATGTATATAGAACAAATCATATATACACTAAACCATGTAAACTTGTTTTGATATAAAATCTATTCATGAAAACCAAGATCGGTTAAACCAAAAACCGAAAAATAATATTCAAAACGTGAAACATGTGTGTTGTGAACTTGAGCTTATCATACTATACTAATCTTTACAATTAAGATCTAAACCCAAACTAAAAACTATGGATACCTAAGTCTTCTTGTAGAGCGCAATCTCCAAGTTGACTCGATCCAAAAACTCTTTTGATTCACCGAGCAATTGCAATATATCATCTTTGATGCGCGGGCTCTTGAATCAACATGTGCAAGCTTCCAAATCATCTTGTTGAAGCTAAACACCAACTAATATCTTGATTAATGATCTGAAACTTAAACATCACAAGATAATTAGTACACATAACTACATGAGTTAATCATCATCAAAACTAGAGTGGAAGGCCTTTGGGCCAACAATCTCCCCCTTTTTGATGATGACAAAACTCATGGAGTTATATATGCATGGATTAAAGTAAAGCTTCAAAGAAGCTCTCTTAACTCATGCATAACAATAAAACATATAAGATATGCAATGAATGTTCTTAAAACACGTTTATATGTATTTAAAACAATATCAAAACATGCTCTTGATACCAATAAAAAACTAATAAAAATGAAACATAAAACATGCACATAAAACATGCATAGACATGCATATAAACAAGGCTTCTTTTCATCAAATGTAAACTATATGCAAACACAAATATGCATATAAAACTCAAATTCTTCTCCCCTTTTTGTCAATCATCAAAAAGGGTTAAAAAAATAAAAGCAAAAACAATAAATTTTTCTCCCTTTTTGTTCAAAGCAAAGAAAAGGGTCAAATCAAAAATGATACCAAAAAGAAATGTGGCAATGAAGTGTATATTGATACCAATTGAAAAACAACAAATCAATCAAAACGAGAACATATACCAATTGAAAACACAAAAAAAATGAAAATCTTGATACCAATTAGTAAGTAAACAAATAACCTACCAATTGTAAACAAACAAACTAGATACCAATATTGGAATCAAACAATACTAATTTTGAATTTCCTTAAAAACAAATCTTGATACCAAATGAAACAATTATTCTTTGCCAAATGAAATCTTTATTTTCTATCATAAAGCAAGGGAGTGGAATACCAAACAAAATATCAAATGAGAGATAAGATGCCAATTAAAAAATAAAATACCAGTTTTTTCTCCCCTTTATGAAATACCAAATGAAAATATGCATATGCTTGAAATAAGATACCAATTGAAAATTAACTCAATTGAAAATTTGCTTTAACATTGTTTCAATTTGAAAAGTTCAAGCTAAGCATAAATAAAATTGTGATATCTTGAAGCACAAATAAATCATCTATATATGTATGTCAAAGATAGATATCAATTGAAATTTGATACTATATGAAGTGCAAGCATACATATATAAAATACAAACATATATGAGTATACAAAAAGATGTCATATTGATACCAATTGAAAGAGTTCAATGATACCAATTGAAACAACAATAAGATCAAGTGTATATCTCATATCAACTACCACCCAATCATGTGCAAGTTTAAAATGATTTCATTATAAAGCATACATGAACATGATCTCCCATCAAACCGCCCATTGATGGTAGGAGTTTTCAAAATAGATTTGAAATTATAGTTCGTTTGAAAATCACTACCAAAGAAAGGAATATCGCAACTAGTTAAATGGAAAACTTGTTAACTAGTGCGAAATCCTTCAAGCAAGGAATAACAAAAATATTTTTCATGAAACACATGTAAATCACATGGCACTAAAACACTCAAAATCTAGATAGCACAAATTGTACTCATGAAAACTAAATCATGAGAAAACATTAAATAGGGTGAGTGTACAAGTGTTGTGAGAAACATATCATCATGAAAAAGTATAATCAAGCTCAATATATAGATCATCAAAATATGAATCATAAGTGAATCATGAAAATCACTTTAAAACATGAAAATCTAAACTCTTCATTAAAAGTCAATTTATATTTCAAGGTATATGTATGTTTAGACAAAGCAAAGTATACATACATATCCCTAAACACAATTGAGTCCAAAATATAGATTTGCATGAAAGGCAAATGACTCAAGGGGCATACATGTATATCTTAAGATTTGGCAAAATAGACATATACATGAAGTGAAAACACTTTATCATAGAAAACACATGATCATAAAACATATCAAAAATGAGGAATACATGTATGAATGCATGAATCATCAAAACTAGACTATACTAGTACATATAATGAGTACAAATAGGCATCCAAGCACAAACATATATAAAGGTTTATTTGTGGCCCATTCTATGTACAAGTATAACTCCTAGTTTTCATGAAAACTAACATCTAAGCATATATTCAAATCATAAAGCATAAAACAAGTCATAAATCAACAATTATTCTAAAAATGATCCTTATATAAATTCATATGCTATAAGAATCAAGATATACATAATATCAAAACAATTGTGAAAACACAAAATATGGAATCATATAAACAATGGTGATTACAAATTGCAATACATGTATAGCAATGAACATACTAATCAACACATGAATCATTAAAACACAAAATCATAGAATCATGAACATCATATGATCATCATGCATATGCATGTGCAATAGATCTAAGGCATACATGTTAGTATAAACAAAGTGAGAACACTAAATATAGATCCATATGAAACATGGGTGCTCAAGGAACTAAACATGTATAACATTAATCTAATGAACAAGGCACAAGCATAATGAACAACAAAACATGATATGCTATAAAAGATGAACATGGAAAGTATGCAAAAAAAATGGGAGTTAGAGAATGATACCAAAACCGATGAAGGTGCATCTCTAGTTCTCCAAAACACGGTGGTCATCTCCACCTAATCTCCTTGAGAGTGAAGCATCCAAATAGTTTTCATTTCAAGCTCGGAACGCATCCACCTCAAGGTACCTTCACTCTCACGAGATGCGAGAGCTCCCACCTAACAAAAAGCAAAGAGGTGGTTTTTGGTACCCATTTTCCGTGGGTCCACGGGGGTTAGTTTCTTTTCTTACCAAACAAAATTAGTTGCTAAATTTTCATGATAAATGCGATCATAACAAAATCTAGCAAGGTGGCCTTTTCGACCACAATGTGTACATGTGTACACGTGAGCATACATATGATGATGGTGATCATGGGAAGCATGTGTATGCCTAGATGGGTGTGCATGCAAGGTTGGAACTGTTTCTTGCGAATCAAGGTTTCCAACGTGTGTGATTCATGGCACAATGGCACAAGGTGGAGCCCAAACAATCAACACTTTTCTTCAAATTATTATATCATTTTCTAGCTAGAAGACAAAGTGGATGATGCTAGGAGTGCAAGAAGAGAAGCTACATTAGCATGACAAACATGCAAATCAATATCATTTTGCAAAGATTCATTTTTAGACAAAACCAAATTCAATTCTTTAGTAATAGAATCAATTTTATTTTCAAAGTAAGGTTTTCTTTGAAAACACAATCCAATCTTGAGGATAAAATCTCATTGTGCTCCAAAATATCATCACAATCATTTTTG